>JAVQMF010000038.1:19627500-19808353 GCA_032878935.1 Erythrophleum fordii
CTCTTAAAAACTACTCTCACATTTCTCATTCCACATAAACGGCACATTCTTTCTAGTAAGCTGGGTCAGTGGCATTGCTATCTGAGAAAAGCCCTAAATGAATCTTATATAATACCTTACTAAACCTAGGAAGCTCCTGATCTTTGTCACTGTCCTAGGTCTCTCCCACTACAATACTACCTCTACCTTATAGGGATCCACTGCGACCCCTGCCTGGGAGATGACATGACCTAGAAACTGAACCTCAGTGAGCCAAAACTCACATTTACTAAGTTTAGCATACAACTATCTCTCTCTCAGGGTCTTTAAGGCTAATCTCAGGTGCTGCTTGTGTTCCTTTCTACTTTTGAGTAAATAAGGATGTCATCTATGAAGACTACTACAAATTTGTCCAAGTATGGCCTGAAAACTTTGTTCATGTAATCCATAAAGACTGCGGGTGCATTCGTTAACCCGAAGGGCATAACTAGAAACTTATAGTGCCCGTATCTAGTTCTAAAAGTGTCTTGGGAGTATCCTCAGCCTTTATTCTAAGTTAATGGTATCCTGACCTGAGGTCTATCTTTGAAAACACTGACGCTCCCACTAACTGATCTAGGAGGTCATTTATACGAGGGAGAGGGTACTTATTCTTAATAGTAATCTTATTGAGTTCCCAGTAATCTATACATAGCCTAAGGCTCCCATCCTTCTTCTTTACAAATAGGACTGGAGCTCCCTACGGTAAGACACTGGGTCTAATGAAACCCTTCTCTAAAAGCTCTTCTATCTATTTCTTAAGCTCTGCTAGCTCAGTGGGAGCCATCCTATATAGGGCCTTAGACACTGGACCTGCCCCAGGTACAATGTCTATGGGAAACTCTACCTCTCTCTCTGGCGGTAGTCCGCTAATTTCTTTAGGAAATACCTCTAGGAACTCCCTTACTACAGGAATCTCCTCTATACCCTCTTTTACCTCAGCCTGAACTGAAAAGAAGACCAGATACCCCTAACAACTATGCCCTAGAGATCTTTCAACTTAGGAGGTGGTCATGACAGATAACTCAGCCCTAGTACTAGGCACAGTCCCACACTCAGGTAAAGTGATACACCTGTGGCTACAATCTAGTGTGGCGTTATTTGCA
The DNA here is from genome assembly GCA_032878935.1 of Erythrophleum fordii. NCBI lineage: Eukaryota > Viridiplantae > Streptophyta > Magnoliopsida > Fabales > Fabaceae > Erythrophleum > Erythrophleum fordii. The sequence continues at coordinate 19,628,625 of JAVQMF010000038.1, forward strand.
AACATCCAATTCATGCCAATAATCACATCAATATCAATGAGGGGCATACAAATCAAATCAAGGGTGGTCAAGCAATGGTTAAACTAGATCACACAATTCAAACAAGCATGGGAGGTAATGACTTGGTTTCCTATGGGGGTTGATACATGCAACTTATATGGCAATATAGACATACTCAGACCTAACCTCTCAGCATAGTCATATGATATATAAGAGTGGCTAGCACCCGAATCGAATATTGTAGTCACAAAAAAATCATGTATTTTAATAGTACCTTGGATCAAACTCGGAGACCAGCTAGCCTCCTACTGTGATAGGGCAAAGACTCTACCCTGGGTCTGTGGTCTGGGAGGAAGAGCCATCTCCCTCGGCTATGTGATCTGCAAAGGGGCCTGTGGAGGAGTCTGGGTGAAATCTCTGGTTATGTGCCCCGACCTGCCACATCTGAAGCACACATTCTGCCCTGCATAGCACAGTCTGGTACTGTGACTCCTACCACACTTAGGACACATGATAGGTGGAGCACTACCTTTACTGGACTGAGTCCTCCTTCTTTTGCCTCTTCGGTTCCACTGGCTCTTTCCACCTCTTCGACTAGTCACTATAGGCTGGGAACCTTCTCTAGGTCTCTTAGGCTCAGGGAGGGGAAGAGGTGGTCTAGCACTAGAGATAGGCTGTGACGGGCTTGTCGTATAACCCTCAAAATAAAACTAGGTTGAATTAAAAATGCATCTAGTGGCACAACCTAGGTTATCTCCGTTGGAAATGAAGTTCAATGTTCAATTGAGTTTCTAAGTGTTAAAAGACTCTAAAAATTTCTAAACTAAGGGGGGTTTTGATCTAATTAAACTAAGTAAAATCTAATTGAATTAAAATTCCTAAACACTACCTAATTGGGTGAATTATGGTTGATAATGGGCTTGTAACTAGCTTTGAAATCGTCCCTTAGTATCCACTATTCTTATCCTAATCCAAGTATGATTAATTCTAGCCTAAGAGTTCCTAATTGTGTTCAATACAAATGTATCTTGAGTCACCATGCAAGAATCAAGAAATTAACAAGTTAATGTTGAATTGAGACCTCAATCCTACACCAATTCATTACCTCTTGTCTTTAAGATCAATGAACATCCAAATTGATTAATTAAATGATTAATTAGCCTCTAAGTTACCATCCAAAAATGTTTAATTAACCAACTAAATACTAAAGAATTCTCAAATCAAGTAATCAAGCACATAATCTCACTCATGCATTTCATCGAACACCTTCGTGGCATACATTGGAGATTAGAGAATAATGAAAAATCAATGTCTAATCCAACCAATTAATAAAAAAAGGCTTTTTAATCAGTGTCTAACCAGCCACTAATTACAATTACACAAATTCCTAATCAAATACAACTTAACCAAGATTGTACAAGAAAAAGAAAAGTGTAGGAAAGTAGGAATTCTTAGCCAAAATTCTGCATTCTTCTCCAAGGATTCAAGCTTCTGCCAAGGTTGTCTTCCTTGCTAGTCACAGATGGATTAGAGCTTCATTTTAATGGAAGGATGGTGATAGGAGAAATGGAAGTGGAGAATGGCTCTGGACAAAGGAAGGGCGAATGGGGCGTGGATGAGCGAATGAATGATATTGGCGTCGTGAAATGAATGAATAACGATGGCTGATTTTGTGGAATGAATGGTTGAGATGAATGCATTATTCACGTGCTGCTTCATGTGCTTCATTTATTCTTTTTCCACGTGCTCAGCTCTTTGTGCCAATTGCCCGATAAAAAATCTGCACAAATAATAAGAACAATTCAATAGGAAAATCCACAAAAATTATTTAAGATAAAATTGAGCATTAAAAACCAAATTTTTGCAAATTAACTCCTAAAATATAAAAATGGCTATTAAAATGAAATCTTAGCTAATAAAACTCATTAAGCCATAATTGCTCACTAAAATGCTTAAGTTAGGAGAATTAAAACATATAAAATTGATGCTTATCAAATTCCCCCACACTTAAACCTTTACACTCCTAGGCAAAGCTTAAAATCCAAAGATTAAAAAATGAATGGAAACACCCGGCTAGTAGAATGGCAAGTGGAGAATGAAAATGGAAAAGAAAGTGTAAAAATCACAAGTTAGAGATTAATCACAACTCTTCATCACTCCAACAATCAAAGTTAACTTCAATTGCATCAAGAAATCAAATTCCATGGCAATTTCATTTGAAAAGAATGAATTGAAATGCATAGCTTCTCACTTGGATTGGTGTTTACTCTCACTCTCAAGTGTTTAGGCAATGTGTTTCACTCAAGTTCCACCTATCCAAGGTTCACTACCATAGGCTTGTCAAGCTTCTAAGTCTCCACCACCTATGCTAAATGCAATACACAAATCAATATGACTTTATTAAGGGCTGTAATGTGGCTAAGGAGATGAAATAAATGGATAACAAGAACAAGGAAAAAAAAAACAAACAAATGGATACCTTAGAACTTCAAGGGCAATCAATGGAGATTTAGGATAGGGAAGAATGTATTTCTAGGCTTTATTTCTAACAAGTATAATCAACTACAAAATCAATTTGAAACACTTTTTTTTCTTTTGATTTTCTATGGCTTCCTTTTTTTTTTTCTTTTTTTTTTTTCATTTCTTTTCTTTTGTTTTCCTTTTGCTTTTCTATCTTTTCTTTTCATTGCATTTTTTTCCTTTTTAGAACATATTCCTTTACTTTTATTATCAATGGCCTAAATGGATGTAAAGCATACATTCACCTATCCTAAACAAGTGTAATGCTCCTTAAAGTCCTTAAGGCATCTTAAAATAAGGTGGAAAAACATATTTAATGGCTATGGGTAACAAGAAAAGAAAATACAAGCCCAAAGTGGCTAAACAATGGATAAAGTGTATGTAGGTTAGCTTTTTGGCTGTCTAGCTGTAAAAGAAATAAATGCCTTATCATTTTCATGCATGTAAATGCAAATGTGATCTTAACAAAGAATCAAGACAAGTTCTAGAGTGAACGCCTGATAGGTGAAAATACACTAGAAATGAACAATTAAAACTCAAATCCTCACCAGTTAATGGCTATCAAATAATTCATTAAAATCAAACTCATTGCCACTTAACTTGAAACAGAACACAAGATTTATTACTTGCCATGTCTAAGTGAATCTAAGCTATAATCATCTTAACTTGCAATTTTTATAGAAAAACTGAAAAAAAAAAAAATCACGCTATTTTTTTCAAAAATTTTCTCAAAAATTTTCAATTATTTTTTTAAAAAACAAGGAAAAGATGGATGGAAAAAACAAAGAAAAGATAGATGGAATGACTCTTCCCCCCACACTTAAATATTGCATTATCCTCAATGTCAGCACACAGTCTAGTAAACAGAAGAACAACACAATATAAAGAGAGTGTACAACCAGATAAAGATGAAAATGGAGATCTCAAAGTAGGCTCAGATTTCCTTTGTAGCTGGTTAGCAATCTTTTATTACCTACAAAACAAAAACAAAACAAACTGTAATGCAAAAAAGAAAAGAAAACTACATCCTAAACTAAAAGGAACACTACAAAAGACCAGCTAATTATAAGTATCAAAAACTAAAATTAAAACAACTTTATTCCTTCTCAACTGGACAAACTTGAGTCTAACCACTTTAAAACATTTTGATTGATCATTCAGTGATGACTCATAGACTTCCTCAACCATCAGTAGTCTAGGAAAGTCATTTTTAGCATATTCAGGAACAAGAACAGAAGAAAAATCAAATTCAAGACAATTAAAACTAAAGAAAGAAAATTTAAAATCAAAATTTTCTAAAAATCTATCAAATCCAATAAAATCTATAGGACTCCCATCAGTAAGAGTCACTGCATCAACAAGAAAATTAGATTGCAACTTCTCACAGTCTTTTAAGTTCAAGGTGTTTGACAGTTGTTTTTCCTCTATTGGGGGAGTCTGTGATTTGTTGGGAATTACTTCATCAACCTCAGGAATCTGTTCAGGACTCTCAACAATAGAGATAATATCTTTCCTGACCAAAGAGACATCAGTAGGCTCATAAAATTCTAGACAATTATCAATAACAAAATTCAGTCTCTCACTAGTATCAACAACAGTACAAGAATCAATAGGATTTTCAATATCAACACTATCTTTAAGCATGCTCTCATCAATACTAGTATGATTAGTAGAATCAGTCTTATCAACAAATTCAGTGCAAAGAAAGGACTCTATGGGTTCAGCAGACTTATCAGACTCCAGAAACTCATTAATCTCAGCACACACAGGACATGTATGCATATCATCACACAAGCTTTTAAAAGTTAAGTCTGATTCATCAACAACAATTTGCTCAACAATTTCAATGTCTATATCATTATCACATGCTACATTTACTGTTTCATCAGTCATACCATGACATGCTAGTGAGGAATCATGATGATCAGAATATGTGAAGGACTCACTAGTCTCAATAGACTTATCAACTAATCCCACACCAGGAACAGCATGATCATTACATTCTAGGTCACCCCCACACTTATCTACTACCCTCGACTCAACAGATTCATCATTTGGCTTAGACATGAAATTTTCACTATAATCACAGCTAAGTGTAGAAATTCCAAGTGCCTTAGTACACAAGGATTTATGAACATCAACAAATGTATCAATCTTGCTCAATGCATTACCATAATCAACCATATCAAGGGATTCAACAACAATTTCCTCATCAATAACATCATTATGCAATTTAGAATCAACGACATTATATGCATCAGGAATCAAAGTGCTATCAAGCAAACTAGATTCAATTCCAACAAATTGCAATGTATTAGAAGATGGAAGGATATTATCCAATGAATAAGACTCTTCCTCCTCTATACATTCCCTTCTAATTTGCTCTTCAATTGATTCAGTAGCACTTGAAGTCGGTTGATTCAATTGAATTCCTGAATCCTTCATCATGTTGTCAAGCCTTTGCTGCATTTCAAGATACCACTGTTCTTGTTCTTGTTTGAATTGAAGATGGTTGGCATCCCTTTATTGGATTCGAAGATCTAATGCTTCCATTAGCTACATCATCCTCTCTTTCAAACTTGGTTCCCTCTGAGGCTCTTGTTGCATGTACCCCTCATGATAATTGTAAGAATGATATTTTGGCTCTTGCCTATGGAAATTATGGTATGGCTCATAATGATGGTGGTAGTTTTGGTGAATCTCGTATGGATGGTGGTACGATTGATAGCATGGTTGTTGGACTTGTTAGTATTGTTGGCTTTGTTGCTCTTGTCTTTGTTGTTCAAGATGGCCTTGAACCATTGTCATGGCGTTATCCAACTTTTGAGAAATCCTTTGCTCTGCATAAGAGTCATAGACACTTTTATTAGAATAATAATGATCCATTTAAAGCAAAAATAAAATGAGAAGCACAATTACTTTCAGCACAAGTAAAATCCTAACAAATTATAACTAAAATAAACTCAATAATCAAGAAAATAAAATCAAATGAAGATACGAAGTTCCTAACAATAAAAAAAATTCTAAAATAGAGGTTAATGACACAAAACAAAGTCACAAAAAATAAAGAAATTAAATCCAGAAAAATTGAAAAATTCCTAAAAACAAATTCGAAATAATACTAAAAAATTAGAAAAAGTGCCTTAAACGTTGGAATTTGGCTAAAAAATGGTGCACCAAATAGCGTTGCTATTACTTTTGCTCAAAACACCAAAAACCTTGGAAAACAAAGTTTGAGAATTTTTTGGGCACTTCAAACAAAAATTCTAGCAACCAGACAAGTTAATACGCAACACTGAAATTACCCGATTCCAAGTTCAAAACAAAACAAAAATCAAATCAAAACAGAACGAAAACAGATCTAAAACAAAACAAAAACACTTAGAAAACTTTCTTAAACAATTGAAACTCCAAATCCCTCGGCAACGGTGCCAAATTTTAATGGGCTTGTCGTACAATCCTCAAAATAAAACTAAGTTGAATTAAAAATGCATCCAGTGGCACAACCTAGGTCATCTCCCTTGGAAATGAAGTTCAATGTTCAATTGAGTTTCTAAGTGTTAAAAGACTCTAAAAATTTCTAAACTAAGGGGGGTTTTGATCTAATTAAACTAAGTAAAATCTAATTGAATTAAAATTCCTAAACACTACCTAATTGGGTGAATTATGGTTAATAATGGGCTTGTGACTAGCTTTGGAATCGTCCGTTGGTATCCACTATCCTTATCCTAATCCAATTATGATTAATTCTAGCCTAAGAGTTCCTAATTGTGTTCAATACAAATGTATCTTGAGTCACCACACAAGAATCAAGAAATTAACAAGTTAATGTTGAATTGAGACCTCAATCCTACACCAATTCATTACCTCTTGTCTTTAAGATCAATGAACATCTTAATTGATTGATTAAATGATTAATTAGCCTTTGAGTTACCATCCAAAAATGTTTAATTAACCAACTAAACACTAAAGAATTCTCAAATCAAGCAATCAAGCACATAATCTCACTCATGCATTTTATCGAACACCTTCGTGGCATACATTAGAGATTAGAGAATAATGAAAAATCAGTGTCTAATCCAACTAATTAATCAACAAAAAGGCTTCCTAATCAGTTTCTAACTAGCCACTAATTACAATTACATAAATTCCTAATCAAATACAACTTAACCAAGATTGTATAAGAAAAAGAAAAGTGTAGGAAAGTAGGAATTCTTAGCCAAAATTCTGCATTCTTCTCCAAGGATTCAAGCTTTTGCCAAGGTTGTCTTCCTTGCTAGTCACAGATGGATTAGAGCTTCCTTTTAATGGAAGGATGGTGGTGGGAGAAATGGAAGTGGAGAATGGCTCTGGACGAAGGAAGGGCGAATGGGGCGTGGATGAGCGAATGAATGATGTTGGTGTCATGAAATGAATGAATGACAATGGTTGATTTTGTGGAATGAATGGTTGAGATGAATGCATTATTCACGTGCTGCTTCATGTGCTTCATTTATTCTTTTTCCACGTGCTCAGCTCTTTGTGCCAATGGCCCGACAAAAAATCTACACAAATAATAAGAACAATTCAATAGGAAAATCCACAAAAATTATTTAAGATAAAATTGAGCATTAAAAACCAAATTTTTGCAAATTAACTCTTAAAATATAAAAATGGCTATTAAAATGAAATCTTATCTAATAAAACTCATTAAGCCATAATTGCTCACTAAAATGCTTAAGTTAGGAGAATTAAAACATATAAAATTGATGCTTATCAGGCTTCAACCTCTTAAGGTTTGTCTCTGTGACTCTGCATACCTCCACAAGGGCATTAAAGTGCCTGATCCTCTGTGGCACCACCCTATCTCTGATCTTAGGGAGCAAACCCTTCTCTAATCTATCTACCCTCTATCTCTCATCATCATGTCTCTGCAGGTAAGAGGAATATCTGGAGAGCTCAACAAATTTCGCCACATAGTGGTCCACGAACATCCCCGAAGTATGCTTAAATAAAATGAATTCTGATTCTTTCTCATCTCTGGTAGAATCAGGGAAATATTTCTCATGGAACACCTCGAGGAATGCCTTCCATGTAATCAGGGCATCCCTCGCTCTCAAAAAAGGCTCAGTGCCCTTCCACTAGTAAATTGTTTCTTTCTGTAACTGGAATGCAGCCATCTTGGCTTTTTGCTCAGACGTGCACTCCATCACCTCAAAGATTTGCTCTAATACCATAATTCAGGCCTCAACTTTATCTGCATTCATCTCACCATAAAAAGTGGGAGGCCCAAATTTTCTGAACTGTGTAATCACCTTTCTGGTCGAAGGTTGCTGTACAGGAGGCGTCTGAGCTGGTGGAATCGGGGCAACAGCTTGCATGTGTGGTTGTGCATCTGAAGGAGTCATGTAACACCCCAAAATTAATTAAGGTGTTAATCATGGATTTAGAGTAATTAAGAATAATTAATAAAGGGTAATTGGGCAAATTAGTGAATAGAAATTTCAGAGAGATAAATTATTAACATGGGTTTGAGAATTAATTGAGATAGAAATTCTATCTAGGCCTAAATAAATGAATCATGATAAGAGGCTAATGGAGGCCTAATGAGTTAGGTGCAAACCCAACCCAATTTAATGTGATGGAGGCCCAAGACCCACCTTGTATAGGCTCTTGTAAGTGGCCCAATAACCCTTGTGCAGACTCAAATTCTTGAGCTCTTCAAACTTGGCCCAAATCCCATTAAACTTCAGCAACCCAATGCATAAGAACTGGCCCAATAAAATCCTGCAATCCAACACTTAAAAATTGGCCCAACAAAGTCAAAAATCTGGAGCCCATTAGGAGTTGGACTTGGAGCAACCCATGACCCATCCCTTGACCCAACTTAACTCCACTAAAACCTTAAAAACTGACCAGCCACCTCCCCCATTCTGCAAAACACAAAAACATAAGGAAAATTCGGAGGTGAGGAGGAGAGGCTAGGGTTCTTAGCATAATTCCACCTTTTCTCACATTTGGAGCAAGATTTTGCCAAGGTAATAGTTATACAACTTAATTCCGTCATCTTTCTCTTTAATTTGGTCTGATTAGTTTTTCATTGGAGTAATTTCATCATACCCAAAATCTAAAATGTGGGAGTTTGGGGATTTTCTTGGTGAAATTCGTAGGTTGAGGTTGGGGTTAGTATTAGGTGAGTTAAACCCCTCATTTTGATGCTTTCTTTGTTGGTTTGAGACCCCCATAGCTGATTTATATTATGAGTATTAATTTTGTACGAATTTGCTTAGGATTTTGGGTGGAATATTGAGATTTCTGGTAGAGGATACTTTAATCCGAATTTAGGATTTGTGGTGGCTGGATAAGTATTCTTAAGGTAGTTAATAGCATTCAAATTTCTTAGGTACTTGTTGTAACTGTTAATGATGAATTAGAGTAGTAATTATCTGATGCTATGATTATAGGGAGACTCTATACCATTGGTGGCTGTTACAAATTGTCCACAAGTGAGGTAACCGAGGTTTACATTAATTCCATGCATATGTCAGTTTAAATTTCATACTTACTGTATATGAATGATTTGAAATGTTGAATGAATTGGTTGGCTATCTATTGTATGATGATTGGACCTTGTGAGTCAATGATGGAGCTGTGGTGCAGCTGCCACCTGTGCATATGATACGATCGAGCACTGGGTTATGATCAAACCCCAGATGCACTGAGCCCTAGTTGTGCTCAATGGGGAGTAGGTGTCGTGGACGGGCCTCTCCCAGTGTTAATGGCCTTTAACATGTGAAAATATGATTGCTAGTATAGGATAGTAATCATGATAGCCTAATTGCTTCATTTATGAATATGACTGATATGATTCAAATGTTGATTTTGCTTCATGCATATATGTTAATTAAACTGGATTATATGATGGAATTGCCTTGGTTACTGAGATTTATATCTCACCCCATTTTATGGGTTAAATATTTCAGGTGAAAGTACTTCGGGTAAGGATAAGGGTAAGCAAGTGGATGAACATTCATGAGCTGAGGACCGGTGTGGGGGAGTTACACTTGGTCTGAGTAGAATAGGATAGATGCTAATTTTTGTTAAGTCGTATATAGCATCATCATGTATCTATATTGCCAAGTGTAGGAGTCTGTATTTTGATAATATAAAGTGTACCTATTGAGGTGTAGGCCTTACTTTAAATTAGCACATTGATATATGGATTTATGATACCTATTGTAAACCTTATTGAACTTGTGATATAACTTACCATTTGGGAATGTAACCTTGAGATATTGATATGAATCACTGATGTATGGAACCTCTAATGGAAAGTGTATCTAATGTTAAATGTCAATGGTGCATGAATTGTGTTGTTATTATTCCCTGGATTTGCTGATATAGGATAATTAGAGAAAAGAAATTGACCCTTGAATCTTGAATTAGAGAGGATAGATTAGCCGGATGAATTAGGCTAATGAAAGCTATTTGAGCCCATAATTAAGGTAGAGGGGCCCTAGGGTGAGATTAGAGGGAGAAAGGAGAGTATAAGTCTAGATTTTCGGAGTGTAGAACCAGAAGGCACTTTGCCGTGGCTAAAATGGAGTTGGCCGCGGCCAATAGAGGCAAAGTTGCCCAGGGAGAGTGCCAGAGAGGAATTCACTGCGGTGAAATGTGAGAGGTCAAACTGGAAGTCATCCAGAGAGAAATTCGCCACGACGAATTATGGAATTGGCCACGGCAAACTTTTAGGAAAATGTCCCCGGCATTCCAGAGAGGAATTGGCCGAGGCGGAAGGAGGAATTGGCCGCGGCCAATATTGAGAGGCGAGCGAGGGAGTTCCAGGAGGCTTCTTCGCCGCGGCGCCATGTAAGTTGGCCGCGGCTAAGGTCCAACTCACCGTGGCAAACTAGTGATGAAGAAAGGGATAAAATAGAAAGGAATTAGCCGCGGCTAAGAGTAATTTGGCCGCGGCTAACATGCTGAAATACATATATTAACTAGAAAACCTTGGTTTTTCATATGTTAATCACAAGGGATGATCTAAAGTCATTAGGATGAGTTATAATTGATGAATAATAGAATCCAAGGCCTATAAATAGATGTTTAATTCCCGTATGAACATAAGTGTATGTAATCGTATGATTGATGGCTCTGATCACATTAAGGTTCGAATTTTTTCCATATTTTCATGACCTATGATGATTAGTTGCGTGTTTAACCTTAATTATCGAGATTAGAAATTAGGGTCATCACAAGTCGCCCTTGAATGCTCAGGATGATCTAAGTGTGGAGGTGGCTGAGGAGGAGTAGGTGTAGGGCCCTGGCTATCTTTCTTAGCAAGTTGTTCCTGTAACTGGATAATAATGGCCTGCTACTAATCCAAGCGAGCCATGATAGACTGGAGGGCTCCAGCAACTGGATCACTAGGCCCAGCTTCATCAGCATGAGCCTGACTAAGGGGCCAACCTCTCCGAGTGTTCACAATCATACTGAAACATCATAACAAACTGTAACATGAGTTAGGGAACACTTCCACCATCATACACACTCAATTAATCCAAACAAGCTTATATGCATATAGGCAACTCAAAAACACAAGCCACAACCCACCATGAGAGCCTAAACCTTTGCTCTGATACCAATAACTGTAACACCATAACTTCTAGCTCATCTCATGCCATTTATAAGCTTTGTATGATCAATTCCACAAGAGCATATGAAAAAGGGGATGAAAATAATAGACTTTTTCCGCGTTGTGCTATATCAAAAAAATTCAATTTGGCATCACGTGAACCGTATGAGTTTATACTATACTTCCTCATATTAAATTTCATTATTAAAACTCATTTGCATCACCAAAACATGCCTATAATTTATGAAAACCGAAATGGAGTTCAAAATAAGCAAGCATATTTTCGGCCAGATTTGCTCCATTTTCTAACCCAAATTTAGAAAATCATAATTAAATCTAAAAAATTCAAAATTATGCAATATTTGTCATTATAGAAAGCTTAGGATTTCTAATTCATACTAAAAATATGCCTAAATCACAACATTCATCACACAGGACTTTTGACATCTAGAAAGCTACAGAGGTCGCTGGCTGCCTGGGCTGTTATGTAGTTTACTGATACAAATTTCTGAAATTCATAACTAATTCTATAAAAATTAAAAGCACACATATTTGGTTATTATAGAAAGCTACAAATGTTAACTTAATGCTAAAAATAATTATAGAATGAAACAGATACATTGAGCCATCAGGAACCTATGGAACAGTAACTAAACTCTTGGGGCGCTACTGATACTGACAGTTAACTTCAAACATGCATAACTCTTGCTCAGACTTCCAAATGAGGTGATCTCAGTGGCCATAGAAATCTTATGACCTCTATTTTATATATATATATATAATGTCACAAGCATTGGATACCATTTGGCTATCAAGTGACACAAAACACAAAACTGTCAGTATGAACAGTACCCATACCAAAATCCATGAAAAATACTAACTTTAAAAATTCATCAAATATTCTCTAGACCTCCAAAAATTATGATCTTTAGCTTTCCAGAAAGCTCTCAATGAGACCTAATGCATGCCAAATTTCAGATTAAGACTAGCTCATTTGGCTAAAAAGTGACATAGGGTTCCATTATGATCAATTTTGGCTCCATATTGGGTACCAAAATTGCCAAATAGATTCCCCTTGGTCTTGGCACTCTTTGAGCAAGTTTAAAAGCTTATTTAAAACTTTTGTGAGCTGCCTAAATGGTCCCAATCCTCATGCATCTCATTTTGGCCATTCAAACTTACATTTATACACATATTCATCAAACTTTAAATTCTCTTACCATGACATTATATACTCAAAACATGGGCTAGTGGTCATATATGGTAATCATACACCTCAACATCACATCCTAGTATATTTATACATGTCTTAATGTTCGTAGTACATATACATCATCATATACATGATGAACCATTATTATGGTTCCAAACTACACAAAATAACATATAAGCTTGTCAATTGTCCCTCTTCAAGGTTGTTGGCTCCCTTTACCATAATTGCTTGGTCCACCTAGCATGTTAGATCATTGGAGAGGAGGGGATGAGATTCAAAGAATCCCAATAGCTCATCTCCCATTCAATCATACATAATATGTGCAAAGCAAGTTTCACAAATGCATGCATGGAAAAGGTAGAAATCATAAACATTTGAAAGGTAGCCTTGGCTTGTGAATCAATCATACAAGACATTCAAGAGCTCACTAAGTATTTCGATTAGCCTCACACTTCTCCTCATGGAATTTGGACTTGCCTCACCCATTCTTTGAGCACTTTGGACTCAACCATACTCTTGGGAGCCCACTTTATTTTTGGGAGACTCTTTACTTTATCTCAACTAAGTTCAAGGATTCTTGGCTCATCCTCACCCAAGGAAAGAGTTCTTGGCCTCTCCACACTCAAGTAAACTCATACAAACATCATGGATTCATTTAAAAATATAACATGGCACCAAGCATCATGGCATATAAAGGCATGCTAGCATACTTTTCAAAGCTTGAAAATACACATACACACATTCTAAAACAAGCTAAACACACATCCATGCATGAGAGAAGGTGGAGAGAACTACCTTGTATAAAAGCACACACTTTTTCCATAACTTTCAAGCCTCCTCTTTTGGCCACGCACCCACAATTTGGTGGAGATAGTTTCTCTTGGCCTAGACACAAATTATGGGAGCCACTTAAATTCATGAACCACACTCTAAGGATACATAACTTAATGAAATACTAGATTGCTCAATAGGTTCCATTATGGTCCATATTGGCACCTAATGAAGCAACACCCCTTAAATGATTTCTAGGCCTCATTTTTTGTTTTCAAATATGATTCTTGACTCCTTTTAAACCTCTTTGAGTCATCATATCATCAAAACAAAAGGCCTAACACCATGTTACTTCTTTAGGTCATATTATGGAACCTAAGACACCAAATCACTTTCCATGAGTTCTAAATTTTTTCCAAGGCCTCCCTTCATTTTCATTCATCAAATATGACTCAAGAATGGCCTTAGAAAAATTTAAAACTCTCCCTAGCTATGAGAAACTCTTTAGGCCGAGGCTATAGAGCTTAATGGCCTTCATGGAGTTTGCTTGGTTTTCTTGAAGGGGTAAGCTTATGGGGAGCATCTTTGGTGTCTCAAGAACTCATTTATACTCTAACTTAGACCTAGGAAGCATCCTATAAATTCAAAAATTGAAAGGTGTACTTGAAACCCTAGGTTTTGCATCTTGCTTTCTAATGCCTATTTCTTAGTTTTCTTTGCATATTCTTATCTTATTCCTCTCCATCAAATACCTAAGAATCACCTTTGGTTTGGTCAAAAATCTAACTCCTTAGGTTTGTCCAAGTTTAGGTAGAAATGCTCAAGGAAGGGAGGAATAAGACCAAGTAGAAGAATCACAAAATACTTTGTTTTCCTTGGATTTCCTTGCTTGTTCTTGCTTTCCTTGGCCTCCTCACTTCAATTTCGAACTTTCCCCTCTGTTCTCCCTTCAAAACAGCCCTCAAAACTTCAGAGAAATCATGGAGAAGAAGAGGGAAAAAGCGGAGAAGAAAGTGGTGGAGAGAAAGCATGAAAAACAAGCAAAATTCCATGCCTAAAGTCTTGAATCTTTCCTCCTTCTTCCCTTCTCTTTGTGCACCACTCTCCAAGGGATTTGCTTCTGATTTGGGGCTGAAAATTCTGAAGTGAATAAGGGAGAGTGTGAGGTGCCACCTATATATAGCTAGGGTAAAGTAACTTTTTAAAAAATATCTATTTTGCCCTTCATACTTTGCCTTTTTGTTTCTCCTTCATTTTAGCTCCTTTTTGAGAACCATCTTTTCCATTATAAAATTTAGGTTCCTAATTAAGAAAAATGACTTTGTAATCACTCAAATCGGAGCTAAAACCTTTCTGAATAAATCAGTCAAAATTTGGGTCAATCGACATTGGAAAACTTACACAGGAGGGTCTTTACCGGTCCCAGGGCTTCCCATAGTTTTCAGGGCCTCTGAGAACCCCAGAGAACTCAAAATTTTCAATTAAAAATCCCTTCTGTAGGTTTTCCAAAAAGTCCACTTATTTACGAAAATACCACTGGCCTTTTGGGTAGATTTTTTGAATCACCCTGACCTTGATTTCTGGGAAACTCAAGGCTCAAATCCTCATATTCTAATATTTAAAATTTTATCCAAATTTTATTTGGCCTTGAGTCACTCATATCAGGGGGCTTGCTTTGAAAACGTACTCTTTTCCGTCGTTTAACAAAAATTGGACATTACAATTGGCAAGGTTAGCATGTGAAAGTGAGCATGAAAAGGGCACGTGAACTATTAAAAAAAAAATACGATGGACATTCCATAAGGAGAATCATGCCTCATTCAATTATTCACATCACTCCACACGCCCATTTCGTCCACACTACGCAGAACCACGCCGTAGCCATTTTCATAATCCATTTCTTCCATTTTCCTTCCACCTCCATGAGAGCTTAATTGAAGATTATGATTAGCTTGGAAGACAACCTTGGCTAAAGCTTGAATCCATGGATGAGCAACATTTTTTACTACGATTTTCTTATTTTTCTAGCACTTTTCTTTTCCTATATTCTCTTGGTTAAGATTGTATTGGATTTGGAATGTGTATTATCTATAGTTAGTGGCTAGTTAGACACTAATTAGGATGCTTTTTATTGATTAATTGATTGGATTGGACACTAAATTTTCCATTTCTCTCTAACCTCCCATGTATGTCACGAAGGTGTTCGATGAAATGCATGAGTGAGATTATGTGCTTGATTGTTTAATTTGAGGATTCCTTAGTATTTAGTTGGTTAATTAAACATCTTAGGGTGATGATTTAGAGGCTAATTAATCAGTTAATCAATCAAATTGGGTGTTCATTGATCTTAAAGATAAGAATTAATGATTTAATATAGGGTTGAGGTTTCAATTCAACATTAGATTGTTAATCTCTTGATTCTTGCGTGGTAACTCAAGATACATTTGCCGTGGACACAATTAGGGACTCTCAGACCAGAATTAATTACAATTGGATTAAGATAAGGATAATGGATACTAAGAGATGATTCTAAAGCTAGTCACAAGACCATTATCAATCATAATTCATCTAATTAGGTAGTGTTTAGGAACTTTATTTCAATTTAGTTTTAGCTTAGCTCAATTAGATTAAAAACCCCCTAAATTAGATAGCTTTTAGGACCTTTAATATTTAGAAAACCCAGTTGAACATTGAACTCTATTTCCAAAGGAGATGACCTAGGTTGTACCCTATATTGCATTTAATATTCAACCTAGTTTTATTTTAAGGATTGTGCGACGAGCCCATCAAGTTCACACGGTCCACATGACACCGATTATAAATTTTTAAGTGTGACGTAACACAAATAAACCATTATTTTCATTCCCTTTTCCATGTGCTCTCATGGGAATGATGATGTAAAGCCTATGAATGACATAAAATGTGCTAGAATTTATGGTGTTACAGCAGGGTAGAGTAGTGGCATATGGCTCTAGGTAGTTGAGGCCTCATAAGGAGAATTATCCTACACATGACTTAGAGTTAGCCATTGTAGTATTTGCTTTTAAAATCTGGAGGCACTATCTATATGGTGCTATCATAGAGATTTATAGTGACCACAAGAGTCTGAAATACCTGTTCGATTAAAAGGAACTGAATATGAGACAGAGGAGATAGATGGAATTTCTAAAGGATTATGATTATACTTAAAGTTATCATCCAGGCAAGGCCAATGTGGTGACGAATGCCCTGAGTAGGAAATCCATCCATGTAGCCCATATGATGATTAAGGAGTAAAAGCTCCTAGAGAAATTTACAAACTTAAACCTCTCTTGTCAGGTGATATTGGGTAAATTGTATCTGAGTAAAACTTGAATTGAGAATGTATTGAGAACCCAGATCTTAGATGCCTAAAGAGAGGATGAGTTCCTAAGGCGGATCAGGAATGAGATTTTCCAAGGTAAGGCCTTAGATTTTAAAGTGTCTGAGGATGGTATGATAGTATATCAGAATAAAATCTGTGTACTTAGTCGAAATGAATTGAGAGAAAGTATTTTAGAAAAGACACATAAGAGTAAGTATACTATCTATCCAGGTGTCACCAAGATGTATTAGGATTTGAAAAGGATTTTTTAATGGCTAGGGATGAAGAATAATGTGACAGATTATGTGACTAGATGCCTAGTATGTTAGACGGTAAAAATAAAACATCAAAGACCCACTGGGTTGTTGCAACCCTTAGATATCCCTAAGTGGAAGTGGGATAGTATAGCCATGGACTTTGCTGTGGAGTTACCCAAGACATCCTCTGAATACAATGCTATTTTGGTAGTTGTAGATAGACCAATGAAGTCTGTACACTTTTTAGCTATCAGGGCTACTCACACACTTGATAGATTAGCACAGTTGTATATCAGAGAGATAGTGTGACTTCACGAAGTATCCAGTAGCATAGTTTCAGATAGAGACCTTAGGTTCACGTCAAACTTCTAGAGGTCGTTACAACATGCCTTAGGGACCAGGTTGCAATTTAGTATTGCATATTACCCCCTAGATAGATGGTCAAACTAAGAAGCCCATCCAGACCTTGTAAGACATGTCGAGGGCATGTGTGTTAAAGATGAAGGGTAATTGGGATGCTTATTTACCATTAACAGAGTTTATATATAATAATAGTTACCATTCCAGTATTAATATGGCCCCTTATGAGGCTTTGTATGAGAGGAAGTGTAGATCCCCTCTATGTTAGGTTGAGCTAGGTGAGAAGAGCTTAATAGGACCTGAGATTGTAAACCAGACCACCCAATAGATAGAATTGATTAGAAAGAAACTCCTTATAGCTCAAAGTAGGCAAAAAAGCTATGCCAATAAAAGAAGGAGGCCATTAGAGTTTGATATTAGAGACTATGCATTCATCCGTGTGTCTCCAGTGACGAGGGTGGGTCGATCAATGAGGGTAAGAAAGCTCAGTCCTAGGTATATCAGTCCATTTGAAATTTTTAAGAAAATTGAACCCGTGGCTTACCGAATAGTCTTACCTCTTAACCTAGCCCAAATCTACAGTATTTTTCATATCTCCCAGTTCAAAAAGTACTTACCAGACACCTCACATGTCATAGAGTATGAGCATGTTCAATTATAGGAAAATCTTTCTTATGTAGTGAAACCGGAGAGAATTATAGATGGTAAGCTAAAACAACTGAGAAATAAGAACATTCCTCTGGTGAAAGTGGTCTAGAGGAGCCTAACATCTAAAGAAGCAACTTGGGAATTGGAGGATGAAATAAAGCAAAAATATCCAAAGTTATTCCCTTAAGGTACGTATTTAAATTTTGAGAACGAAATTTCTTTTAAGAGGGGTAGAAATGTAACAACTAGAATTTTTGAAAGTTTTCTAAGTCTGTTAGCTATAGCCAGGACCCCTGCTAGCTAAACGAATATACCTGTTCACTATAACGAGAAGCTATCTAGCTATAGCGAATGTACTAATTCACTATAGCGAGAATGTAGCTAGTTATAGTGAGTTCGAGTGTCCCATACAAAAACTAAGGAGTTTCTCACAATAACGCATGCTGTAGTGAGAACAGGGGCCTGGGACTAATACATACTCGCTGTAGCAAGGGTTATTTTTCCCTATAGCGAGGGTGGGTCCAAAAAAGTGTGAAAAAGTACATTTTTGCTTCTTAAAGACCCTAGAAGCTTCTTTTCCTCTCTAATTGACTTAAACTTTGACCTAATAGAGAAAAGGGGCTTGAAAGAGTGAGAGCCAAGAGAAATTTAAGGAGAGAGAAGGAAGGAAACCAAGGAAGAAAGGTAAGAATTTTTAAAGATTTTCATGCTTATTCTTCTTGAGACTTTATCCTTCTCCTTTTAAGGCTAAGCTCCTTTTTTCATGGGTTGCTAAGTAGTATGGCTCTATTCTAACTTAGAACAAGTATGAAATCTTTGAATTAGAGTGTGAGAAATTGAAAAATGCAAAGGAATTAGAAGAAGAGATAGTGAAATTCTAGAAGGAGAAACTAGGGATTCTTAAATACTTTGTAGAGTTTGCCTTGATGTAAGAATCCTTTAGCCTAGTGAGTGTTTATTTAAGTTATAAGAGAGTAATTATATGCTATTTGTTGTGTCTAAGCCCAAGAAATTAAGCTCCATCTAGTTGTAATTGTGAGACCAAGAAAGGAGAAGAGAAGTTGAAAGGGAAGGCTTGTGTTGGCTTATAAGATAGCTCTCCACTCTTTCTCTATGCATTCTTAGATATGTGATGGTTATTGTATGCATGTATGTGCACATATATTATGAGATATGCCATTTGATATTGCCTTGATGCATTGGTATCAATATACTTATGTTTCAGATTGTGAAAGTTGCTCTTAAAGGGTGAGGTAGTGCTAAAAGTCCCATGTGATTAGTGAGGTGGAGCTAAAAGTCCCTAGAAATAGATAAGATAAGACCAAAAGTCTCATGGAAGAGTGAGGATAAGTCAAAAGTCCCTAGACCAAGAGTGAAGCTAATCCAAAAATCCCCAAAGTAGGGTGAGGCTAGACTAAAAGTTCCTAGAGCTTATTCTTGGCATTAATATGATATTCATAGCATGTAAATCATGTGTTGTATGATTTTGAATGGTTAAATGCCTACTTACATACTTTGACATATTTATATGCCTTGATTACTTTCTTGAATGAGTGTATGAGCTATTGAGATTCCATGAATCTCACCCCTTCCCTCTCTCATCTTAACATGTTAGGTGAAGCTCAAGGAGACTAAAGTAGAAGTCAAGGAGCTTGAAAAGCTATTTCTTGTCACTTTGTATAGTTTTGTATGGCCTTTGATGTAAATAGATGTAAATATTCATATGCATATGCTATTTTTAAGATGTAAATATTTGAACAAGTGTAGAAATATGTATAAATGATATGTGAACCATGTATAGAACCAAAGCATTAAAAATATAAGATTTTGGCCCCTTGGTGGCTTATATGTAGTAGTGTATTCTTGTGTATAGCATAGTGAGTTTGAAATGTGTGATGGTTTAGACTACTTGGACAATTCACACATGTTGTATTTATACTTTAAAACTTGCCCAAGAGGTGCTAGAACATGTAGGAGGATTTGGACCTACTTTGAACCATATATGGTGTTAAATTTGCCAAATTCGTGAGCTATGTCAAGATATGACTAAATGAGCTCTTCTTAATCTGAACTTTGGCATGCATTTAGAGTTTGTTAAAATTTTGTTGGGAAGCTAAAGTGCATAATATTTGGAGCTCTAGAAAATTTTTAGTGAATTTTCAAAATTGGCCAATTTTGGTAGAAATGGCATAGTTACTATGTTATTGGTAAGTAGTTTCACCTCTGTCACATGTGAGTCAAATGATGCCCAATGTCTATGAAATTTTATAAAAAGAAATCAAACATTCACAGTGACCTATACCAACTAGAAGCACCTCAATTTGAGGTCTGTAGAGGGAGAAATAATTTTCTGAAATTCTGTGTCAGCATCAGGGATGCCAGCCAACCTTCATTACTATTCCATCAGTTTTTGAGGTCTAAAGGCTACTGAAATGATGCAGACTTATTTTTTTCCTCTAGTTAACATTTTTAGCTTTCCAAATTAGTATAGTTTGCCTAGATTGGATTTTTTTGAAATTAGATTTAAATTTTTGAAGTTTATGACAGCAAATTTATGACAGCAAATTATATCAGTACCAGGGACAGCCAGACTTTTGTGCCTTTTTCATTGTCAAACATGGTCCAAAGGCTATATTCATGTCCTGTAATTATTTTTAGTGTAACATTTAGAGCTTTTTAGAAAGCCATGATTTGCTTGATTCCCATTTTTCTAGAATTAGTTATGATGTTTCAAAGTTGGAGTCAAAATCTGACTTTTAGACATTTTTCTGGTTTTTGGCTTCATATATATGGCTCATGGATTGTTTTATACTATGTATGAGTTTTATGAATGGATTTTGAGTAGAGAATATGATTTATGGGGTTCATGGGACCTACAAGGTGAAATGTAAGTGTCTGAACCCCCAACATATACCATTAAATTACCACAGTTTTGCCTTTTTCTTTGGAATTTCATAGAATCAAGCCTAAGTGTAGATTAGTTGAGGTTAGCACATTATAGTGTTACATGTAGACATTGTATTTTGTTTGGGTAAGCATGAGAAAGTTTTGAAAAATAAAAAACAAAAATGAATGAATAATAAGTGAACAAATAATAATAATCAAAATAAAAATTAAAAAAAGAGAGAAATTAAGAGAAATATAAAATATGCTAATTGTATTTTAAATGCTTTTATTTTTTTGTAAGACCTTAAGTATTAAGTGTTGGGATCATGTCTTGGTAAGCCTTTAAAAGAGCCCATTTTGCAACAATAAATGAAACCAAAACAACAAAAATAAAAACAAAAACAAGAAAGGAGAAAAAAGAAAAGAGAAAAACTTGGATCAAAACATAGGAGAGCTAGTGTTTTGACCTAAACCTTCATCTGCTTCTTCAATGAAGCAATCCTTCCATACCTTGGCAGCAAGTGCTATGCCTTAAGACGGAAAGGAAGATATGGAAGCCCCATGCACTGGTAAAAGCTTAATGAAGTAGCAATAAGGCCAGGATTGACATGAAGCAATAGAGAAGTTCTAGGTAAGGAGCAAGCCTAATAATTATAAATTGGTAGAATAATGTGAAGTTGGAATAAAAAAGAAAGTAAAGATGGAAAAGGAGGCAAGAGAATTTTTTTTTTCTTTTTAAACTTTAGCTTTGGAATAACATCTAAAAATAGGAGAAACAAAAGACATAAGTATCAAAGATTGATTCACCAAAGTAAGATCCATGACTTAGTGAAGTAAAAATGCATGAAAAGCTTTGTATAAGAATTCTAACTCCTAACATGGCTAATTAAGCACAATCATATGATTGATAATCCATACTTAATGTCTAAAGTAAATCATAGTTTACTAATGAATGAAAATATGAGAAAATTTAAACCTTTGAATCATGAAAAATCATTATTTAGGTAAGCAAGAAATTTAAGCTCATAGAGGATTTAACTTCTCATATAAGACCTTTAACTTATGATTAATTTTGGATCTAAAAACACAAAACTCATGTGTATTGGTCTACAAGTCATTAACTATCATTATCATAGGGGAAACTAAGTTTTAGAAGCTAAAATAGGGTTTTAGGAACTTAGGTCGTGACTCAAAGGGACATCCCTATGGCCAAGATGGCTATCAGAATCTCTAAAAGCATCAAGTCATACTCACACTGTGACTTAGACACTTTCTGCTATGATTTAATTCAATTCTATAACTCAAAAATTAAAATATCAAACTTATGCTGTAATTCAACTCATTGTTGTATCTAAAATACAAATTCTCCGATCCCCACCATGACTTGAGATATTCATGCTAGGGTGAGATCCCATTAAGCCTTGCTATTCAAAACCTCTCAAGTCTCACCATGGCAAGACTGCCTAATGCCATGGCGAGCTTACATACTCTAACTCTCCCTGGGTAAAATTCACGACTCGCGTCATAGCGGAACTTGTTGCATCATGGCACGACTTAATTTTGTAAGACACTTGGGCTAGTTTTTTCGACTTATGCTATGATGAAACACCTTATGCCACAGTGCTATTTGGTTCTGTATGAGTTATAGCCACGACTCAAGATACTATTGATCCTAAACTCTTATGTTCATGCCCCAACTCTTTACTACCAGCATAATTTAAGCTCTAGAGACCCTTTATGGCTGAATTGCATAGCTTTAATGGCCTACTAGTTCTTACACACCTCAATTTACTAACTCTCATTATTTGGGGACTTAAGGATGGTTCATGTCAAATATAGACTTTGCTACATATCAGCAAGTTTATTCATTATGATAGCAAAGGGGTGCCCAGAGCCATAAGCATTGATATCAAAATGTGCAATTCCTTATCATTTGACCTTAAACTAGTTTGGACAAGTTTCAATGGTCTAACTAAACATGTTCCTACCTTCAAGGCTCTAAAGGAACCTCATTTACGAATTATGATTGTGGCACAAATCCATTCCTCTAATAAGGCATATATATATATATATATATATGTATACTTAATCTAATAAAAAGCTCTATACAAAAATATTCAAAATAGTTGTAACACTATAATTATCTAGCTTATCTCACATCATTTCCAGATTCACTTCCTTGAATTATATAAGCTTGCTAAGGAAAATCATTAAAAATATTTAATTTAATTACGTTACGTCGTGCATGAATTTTTCATTCCATGTCTTGTGAATCATATGAAGTCATTCATCTTATTCTCATATTTAAATATACAAATACAACTCAAAACTATCTCAATAAGTGGCCTAGAACTCGAGCTAAGGGAGTATATGCATGAAAATAATATGTGCAGCCTCGGACTGAAATTCCAGCTTTCTATCATAAATTTTTAAAAATCATAACTAATTTTTAAAAAATCAAAATCAAACACACTATATCATTTTGGAAAGATACAAATGTCTACTTTATAATACAAATAATTCTAGACCATAATAGGGACGTTTAGCTGCCAAAAACTAATTGAATAATAATAAAGGTTGCCTATCCCTACTAGTATTGTCTCTCAACTTCAAAATTCATATCCCCCTGCTCAGATGTCCAATTGGGGTGATCTCAATGGTCATGAAAAGCTTATTATGTCTAGTTTATTTTTGTAAAATTTCATAAGCATTAGACACCATTTGACCTTGAATGATAGAGCACAAGAAACTAACCATATAAACAGTATTTGCATTAGAACAGTAGAAAAATGTCAACTTTAAAAAATCATAATTAATTCCACAAAGCTCCAAATAATCTAATCTTTAGCTTTCCAAAAAGATCTAGATTATATCTATATTCATGCCAAATTTCATCAACAAATTCATTCATTTGGTTAGATCTTGGCATTAAGTTATATAATGGTCACTTTTATGTCTCATAAAGGGTCCAACTGGTCCATTTTGGTTTCTAAAGCAGTCATGGCCACTTAAGCATGTGAGAAAGCACAAAAATGGTCTACTAAACTTGCCTCAAAAGTGCACAAACTCAAATTTTTCAAACTCACTCATCTACCCCAAGTTATACACAAGAGCATATATGCCAAGTCTTGCTATCCAATATCCAAATCATGTTATTTCATACACATGGCAGTAAATCTCATTCATACATCATACATTTATATATTTACATATGTTCATAAGGTCATACAACATATACAATAAGCAATTACATCATGTACCACTCATATGGCTATAATTTGACATTTTCACATACTTGGTTGTCAAACTTTCCTCTTCAAACTTAGTGACTCCCATTTCTTAGCTTATTTGGTCCACCTGGACATGTTAGACATGTAGGGAGGAAGGAATGAGATTCTAGGAATCCCAATAGCTCTTCTCCCTTTCAATCACACACAGAATGCAAATCTATGTCTAAAAATACATGCATAAACATTATGGAACATGTGATCATTCAAAAAGCAATTTCTATCATTCAAGAAGTCATACAACACTTCCATAGGCTTGCTAAGTAAGTGGCTTAGCCTCACCCTTTTTCCTAAAGGCTTTGAACTAGGCCTTACTCTTGGGAGACTCTAAACTTTGTCTTAACCATTCTTAAGGGTTCTTGGCTCATTCTCACCATAACTAGAAGGTTCTTGGCTTCACCATACTCAAGCAAACCAAAGCAAAGTCACAAGACATCATTTGAAGATATAATGCAACATCATGGTACCATGGCATCTAGAGACATGCTTAAACACTTTTTCATGGCTTAAAATATACATACACATATTCAAAGACAAGACAAACATTTATCCATGCATGGGAGAAAAAAGAAAGAGCTACCTTTGATACACAAGCACACTTTTCCTCTTAGATTTAGCTTCTCTTCCTTAGCCACACACACACAATGAGGTGGAACTTATTTCTCTTAGCCAAGACATATTATATAGGAGCCAATTATACTCTTGAACCAAATTCTAAAGCTACATGTTTATTAGAAAAACTAGGTGGTTCATATAGCTCTTTTATAGTTTCATGATGTACCTAATGAAGCAACCTTATGAAAACATGATCTTTGCTCCATTCTTTTCATTCATTTATGATTCTTGACTCCTTTTAAGCCTCTTGAAGTCATCACACAATCAAATTAAGGAGCTTAGTTAGGTGTTGCTTCTTTAAGCCATAATATAGAACATATGATACCATCTCACTATCTAGGGTTTTTAAAATTTTTTCAAAGCTTCCTTTCATCCTCTTCCATCATATATAACTCAAAAATAAGCTTGGAACAAATTAAAACCTCCTATTGGTACTCTTTCTAGCCTAGGCCAAAACCATGCTCCGTGTGAGTACCGAGTAAGTTTGCTTTGTTTTTTTGATGGAAGATGCATATGAGGAGCCTTTTACGGATCTTAAGAGCTTATCCAAATACTTATTTAGACCTAGAAATTATTGTATTAAATCAAATTTTTGAAAGAACATTTGAAACCCTAACTTATCTATCTTGAAATCCAATGGTTGTTTTATTGTTTCCTTTGCATATTCTTATTCTCCTTCCTCATTTTTCTAAGATTCATCCTTGGTTTAGCTAGAAATCTAATCCCTCTTAGCTAGTCTTACCTAGAATGAAACACACACAAGAGGAGGAAGAAGGAAGATCAAGTATGAAGATGGCAAGATACCTTAGTTTCTTAGTTCCTTTTGCTTATTTTTCACCTTGCTTGGCTTCTTCTCCTTGAATTCAAAATTTTTCCTCTGTTCAGCCCTCAAAATAGATCCAAGAACTTCAACAAAACCATAAGAAAGAAGGGAAGATGGAGGAGGAGGAGTTGGTTCAAGAGAAAGCATGGAAATTGATGAAAACCATACCTTTCCTTAGCTTTTTCTCTTCCTTTCTTCTCCTTCTTGTGCACCTCAATCCCTCGCTCCTTTCTCTGGTTTAGGACAAAAAAAAAATGGGCTAAGTAAAGGAGGAGGTACGGCGTGAGGCTATATATAGTTAGGTTTAAAAAGTAGCTTTCAAAAATTTTAATTTTGTCCCTTCGTCTTGGCATTTTTGTTCCCAGTTCATTTTAGCTCCTTTTTTAGAATTATCTTTTCTAACATAAAATTTAGATTCCTAATCTTATAAAATGCCTTTGGAATTATTCAAATTACAGCTAAAATCTTTCTACACAAAAGGGTTAAAATTTAAGTCAACTGATGTTAAAAACCATACATCAAAGATGTTTTAATTGTCCCGGGGCTTCCTATGGTTTTTAGGGCCTCTGAGAATCCTGAAGAACTCAAATTTATCATTTAAAAAGCCCTCCTATGAGAATTCTAAAATTTTTCCAAAAGTACAAAAATGTCATTTCGTTAAATTTTGTCCAGCCATCTTAGCCTTCATTTCAAGGTACCTCTGGGCTCCTAAATTCATTATTTAGTGTCCAGATTATTATTCTAATTTTTTTAGGCCTCAACGAATTCATTTCAGAGGATCCACTTTAAAAACGTATCCATTTCTATCGTTTTAACCAAAATTGGACATTACAATAGTCATTCATTTCATAATATAATTATACTCTTAAGTGGATAAGTCATAGTTCATCATTAGCAATAACCCATATTAGATCAAAATTAAATACATACATAAAATTTCATGTAATTTAAACTCTAAGTTCTTAACGGTTACATCCTTAGTTACAAAACATCAAAATACCTACACTTGGCAATATAAATGCATCATAATGCTATGTAAAATAAATTACAAAAAGGTCAGCATCTACTCAAAGGCAAAGTAGTCCAAGTGTATAAATCCCACACGAGGCCTCAAATCAAGGATGTTCATCTACTTACTTTCCCTTTTTCCTTAACCAAAGAACCCTTACCTGAAATTGTTAGGCCATAAAATGAGGTGAGATATGAATCTCAGTAACTAAGTGAAAATTCCATACATATGAACAAATTAATCAATATTAATGTATTTTATATTAATAAATGTCATAATCATTAACTCAATTAACAAATGAACTAGTTGGACTATCAATGACTACTATCCTATACTAATAATAGCATACAACATGTTAATGGCTAAAAATAAAAGGAAAGGCCTGTCCACGGCTCCAACTCCCCATCGAGCACACTTATGACTTGATGCATTCATGAGTCTAATCATAACTTGATGTTTGATCATCGTATAATGCATGGGTGGCAGCATGATTATAGCTCCACAAAGGACATGCTTATGGTCCAAAACAATAATTAAGTAACCAACCAATCATTTAGTATAAAAATCATATAAGTGCAACAAATATCATATTAAAATGAACATATGTAAGGAATTAAAATTAATCCCAGTTACCTCACTTAATTGTGTCAAATGTTGAAGCCAAAATAAATTTTCAACTTTATAGGTCCTAAATTGCCAAAACAAATTTCCAAATCATTATCCATTACATAACTTAACTACCCATTCATTCCTAGCATCAATAATTACTCAAAAATCACTTACTAGCCTCCAATGAATCTCAAATTCAGACTTGGGTTTCCCTTCACAAGAAACATTAGTGTCTTATTTCAAATTCTTGGCATTTTTGTACATTAACAAAACCTAAAACATAAATTAGTCCTTGGTGCCAATTTCTAGTATGAAATATATCAAAATGAAGAACAAATACTTACCTAATAGTTCATCTAGCTCCAAACTTTAAAAATTAAGCAAAAACTACCAAAACTAGTTTTAGATTTGGAAAAAAGATGAACATCCTCTAAACGAAAAACCAATTGGTCCAAAAATGAAGAGGAGTATGAGAGGATCAAGTTTTATATAACTTACCTTAGCTAATTCTCACTTTAGAAGTGGAAAATGGTGGCAGGATGCTAAAGAAATCATAGCCTCCCTCCCAAGCATGATTTTCTCTATTGGTTCTGCTACCCACACTTAGTTCTAGTAGAAAAGTGATAAGTGGCTACCTCTTCTTAGGTTTTTTTAGCAATATAGGCTGACCTAAGAGCCCTAGTTTCAGTTGAGCCCAAAATTATGCATGTTGGGCCATGGGTATAAGTGTTCAAGTTGATCCAAATAAGTTAGGCCTTCATAAAAATTAAGGTTGGGCTTTCCTAGTTGGTTTTTAGCATCATTAAATTAACCTCAGAACCTAAGTATTAAATGACCTCCTTCCTTTATTAATCTTTCTTAATCAAACCCCAAATCCACTATTAAAATTTGTTTTCATTCAATAATGGCCAATAATTAATATTTACCTCAAAATGCCCTAGACAACAGCCTCATATACTTTATTTCAAAAATTCCCATAATAATTCTCTATCTTTTTCTACCCAATTACTTAATTCTCCATTATTTTCTTAATAAATTTTTTAGATGTTACACTTTGCGAAGAGATTAGAGAGATGGCCAGAAAAGATAGCTCACTAGTTTTTCCCCCACTTTCAATTACATGATGTGGTATTGAAGTAATATGTACATGGAATAATATGATGTTTGATAAAACACAAGAATATACAATACAAGATACTATATGCTAGTAAATATTAGAGTTGTTGTACATGGCCTTTTGTCTCTTCAAGTGCATAAAATGTTAACTAATAAAGGCCATGTGAGATCCTTTATCTTTTCAAGTTTTACCCAACGTCAATTAGGTTGCACATACTAAATGACCTTGTTGTACCCAAAAAAAAAAAAAAAGAAGAAAAATATTTCGTAGTTCAAAAGTTATTTTTTAAAATAAATTTCTTTTCTTTAAGAGTTTTCTTCTAAAATTTAAAAAAAAAAAATATTTCAAGGTTTAAATTTGAGTTTTTTTAAAATCTCTCTTTTTAGGAGTTTTCAAAAGTTATTTTTTGAAAATTAAATAAATTTTCTTTTCATACACTTCAAATTTTTATCTCAAATTTGACTTATTGTAACGCCCGATATGTTGTAACAACACAAAAATAAGCCAGTTTGAAAAGTAAGTCCCTTAAGATGAGTGATTCAAGGCCAAATAAAATTTGGATAAAATGTTAAATAATAGAAAATGAGGATTTGAGCCTTGAGTTGCCCAAAAACTAGGGTCGAAGTAATTCAAAAAATTTGCCGAAAGGCTAGTGGCATTTTCGTAAATAAGTGTAATTTTGGAAAAACACCTAGGAGGGCTTTTAAATGGAAATTTTGAGTTGCCCAGGGTTCTCAGAGGCCCCAAAAACCATGGGAAGCCTCGGGACCGATAAAGCCCCTCCGGTGTACCCTTTCCGACTTCGGTTGACCCAAACTTTGACCGATTCGTTCGGGAAGGTTTTAGCTCCAATTTGAGTGATTCCAAAGGCACTTTATTAAATTTGGAATCTAAATTTTATAATGGAAAAGACGATTCTCAAAAAGGAGCTAAAACGAAGGAGAAACGAAAATGCTAAGAACGAAGGGCAAAATTGGCATTAAAGTGTTAAAGGAAGCTTCTTTCTTCTTCTTTATATGCCACATTCTGCCTCCCCCTCTCTAAACCGACTTGCTTCTGCCCATCAGGTCATTTGAAGGTCTATGAAATTTTCTATGATTTTTCAAAGTTGGCATCAGATATTCCAATTTGCATCAGTACTATTCATTTGGTCAGTTATGAAATTGTGTCATCCCAGGGGAAAACGTGGTCCAATGGATATGAAATTTCGTAGGTAGAAATGAGGCATTTATAGTGACTTGTAGCAACTAGAAGCACCTCATTTGGAGGTCTGAGCTAAGAGATATGAATTTTTGAATTTCTAGAGCAGCAATAGTAGTGCAGCACGACCTGAGTCACTGTTCCATTAAGTTTCAGTGGCTAAATGTGCTTTATCTGGTCTGATTCTATTTTCACCATAAATCTAACATTCATAGCTTTCCAAATTGATATCATTTGCATGGATTGGATTTTTTTGGAATTAATTGGACATTTTCGAATTCTATAGCAGACACTTGCATCAGTACCAGTAGCAGTCCAAACTTTTGCCCCTTTTCACGTGTCAAACGCCTTCTGTGTTATGTTTCATAGCCTGGACATATTTTTATCATAAAGTAGACATGTGTATCTTTCCAAAATGGCCAAGAATTCATGGCTGCCATTTTTCTAGATTTAGTTATGAATTTTGAAACTTCATATCAGTAACCTGAACTAGTAGCCCAGACAGCAGCGACCCTAGTGACTTTTTGGATGTCAAACGTTCTCTCCTTAGTGATTCATGAGCTGAAATTATTTTTACCATGGGGTATACATCTATAGATTTCTGTAATGGTAAAGTTTGTTGGGTTTTGATTTTTGTGGATTTAGTTGTGAATTTCTGAAGTTGTGACAGAAAAACTGAGATTCTGGCCGAAAATAATAGAGTGAATTTGATGTTCCCTTTTGAATTCCACGAGTTGTGGGCCAATTTTGGTGATGCAAATAAGTTATATGTATGTAATTAAATATGAGAATGTGGTGTATGAACTCATATGGTCCTTATGACACCGAATGGAATTTTCATACGCGACGTAACGCGAAATAAGACATTATTTTAATGCCATTTTTTCTATTCCCTTTGTGCAATTCATCATATGAGACATAGAAATGATAAGGAGCAAGCTAAAAATATATGGTGTTACACTTATGATAAAACTACAAAAATTAAAAATCAATTTAAAAATTCAAAAAGATCATTTTTCATTAGAAGTTTTTCTTTAAAAAAAATTTACCCTTTTTTAAAAAATTAAAAATTAAAAATATTATTTTGAAAAACCCTAAAAAAATATAAGAGAAAAAATAAAGAAAATAAAAAAATTAAGATTAACTTGGCTTTTGCAAATTAAACCACATTAACTAGCTTAAAAGCGTTTTGTTTACAAAGATAAATTAATTCCTATTTTCTTTCTCTTTTCACCAAAAAGTAAAAATCACCAACTAAATAAAACATATTTCTATTGTCAAACTACATGAATTTTAATCCATTCCATAGGATACGTAAACCTTCAACTCTCATCCTAAGTCAAATCTACCATTGTAAATAAACCATTTTTTTCACTTTTTTTCTTAATTTCTCTTTTATTTTCTAAACATGATTGATCATGGTAATCTAAATAAATATTAAGGGTATATTAATTTTGTATGATTAATTTAGGGTAACCATTTCTAGGAACAAATATTGTGTGATACTTAATGTTTTTCCCACAGACAATTGACTTTTAAACCTATCTATGGTTCACAAACCATCTTTTTTCTTCAAAAAAGTTTTTCTATAGTTTTGCTTTTTACAATTAAAATTATGGTGACGACCCTATTTCAATTAGTTTTTATTATAAAAGTCACATTTTCTTTTCAACACCTTGCAATCACATTTCAGATGCAACAATTTGGCAACTCCATTAGGGTTAGTTCAAAAGTCATGCCCATTTTAAAGTTGATTGTACAAAATAATTTAACCTTTTCTTTATTTTGATTACTCTTTCATATGTTGTTTACCTAATATGATTAGGCTAGCTAACATGTTTTATGCTTTCACCAATTCACATGTTTTTCTTTTGTTTATGTATTATTTGAATAACATGTGGAATAAAACCCTACAATAGACAACTTTTACTTGCTAATATGTTCTTTTGTCTAATCTGCCTAATAGATAAAGGTTAGGTATTCCTTAAGGCAACAAGTATGAAAGCTCTCTTCACACACATCAATGATACATGTTACCTCACACTTTTTAGGTGCTATACCCAAGTCTAAATGCTCCTAGGTTATAAGAGGTTTCTATTGATCTCCTTATGAGACTTTATGCTTCTTAAGGTTATTATGAAGACTTCACTCAAATTGTACCTTATTATATGAATTTAAACTATGTAGGACCTTTTTCTTTTAAAGCTAGATTTATATAGCAAGATCTTCATCCTCGTGTTGGAGGCTGTTTGGAGACAAATATTCTTTTATGATCATAGACCCATCTTGAGACTTATGCATTAATAGACAAAAACTTGGATGCTATCCAAATAGTTAGGACCAAACCTCAATAAATCAATTGTTCTAACCTAGTATTTACCCAAATTAGGACAAAGGAGAGAATTTTTTTTTTCTTCCTTTATCAATACATATTGTTTATACCTTACACCCAATTAAGCTCATAAAGAAAGTGACACATTGTTGCTATTTACTAGAGTAGATAATAGAATATCATTGCATAGTTAGACACGAAATAACCATGATGAAGGTATGTGTTAGCCAAGCTAACCCTTGTCAAATGGGTTTTCAACCTTAAAGGACCATAATCATGCGTAGCATAATCATCTTTTGAAAAATCCCTCGAAAAGGAAACCTTCTATGATGCATTTTTCAACTAGTGCATTATAATTAAAAAAAGAATAATTTTCTCTTATCACATTATTAGGCTAGACAATTTATTTTGACATTGACACATAGGGATTTCTTTCTCTCTTGAGGTAATGGTCAATGTCTTTTTTCCTATAGGGAAATACACCTATTAAAGGGAAGAAAGTTTTTTGTAAATTTAGTCTAACCTCATAGTGTAATAATCATATTCTTGCAATTGTTGGTATACCATCAAATGAATACCATGTCTTGGTAAGATATTTGAAATAGGATTTTAGGCATCAATTGTGTAAACATGCATATTTCTCTCAAATTAATTGTCAATTTCTTTTCTTCCATGGAGCAATAGGCATCATAAGGAAAAGTACTAAGTTTCTTATACCAAGACATTGTTCCTAATGGTGTACCAATGATGATCATGTCTATACTCAACATGTTAGTGGATCATAAGATTGGCACCTTTGTTCTCAAATAGCCAAACATTACTTAGGTTGAAGTTTTAAGCATCAATTGTGTAAGGATTCTTTCTCTCAAATTGATTGTTAAATCCTAGTTCCCTATGGATCAATAAGCTCTTTGAAGAATGTTGGAAAATACCAAGCTAATGCTAATAATCTATTGACTAACTGAAAAAGACAATTTAGTTTTTTGCTGTTAAAATTTTTAACTTATATATTCTCTTACAATGATCTATCTTACTAGTTTTTTGGCATATTAAAAAGTGATGGAACAACTAGGTAGTATGTAGTCTTTGAAATCAAACCTAACAAGGTAGTTTTGAAAGAAAAAAAGATCAAGATTAAAGTGGAATTTGAATTAGTTGAAAGCCTAATCAACCGAAGTAAGAGGCTCAAAGGCAAATATCTCCAAGATTTTCAAAGAGTATATAGTGATATCCCAAACTTGTTGTAAATTCCAATCCAATCATATGCCTTTACAATTTTGGTTCAATATTGGGATAATCTTTTAAGGTGTTTCACATTTTCAACTTTCCAAATCACTCATACTTTAGAAAAATATGGAGGCTTGCTAAATATGCCAATGACTAAAATACATTGGTCTATTTGTGCTCTGGACATTTACCATCAAAGTTAGTGGTGACCCAAATCCTCAATGCAGAAGCTAAAAGAATACAGTTTTGCCAATGAAGATAGATTGAAGGACTCTTATGGAAATGTGTGGAAAAGTAATTGCAATACCTAGTTGAAAAAGGATATTAGGTTGTTTTTAAAAGAATTCTTGCTCTAGCAATATATATAGGAGTGTTGTTCCCTTTAATAGTTGGAATAATCAACTTAGCAACTATAGCATATTTTGGATTGTAAAAAAATCATCATGTAAATCTAGTGCTTACAATCTTAGTTAAAACATTTCTAACCTTAAATTCTTATCATCAAAAAAGAGGAGGAAAATTAAAATATTGTCTTTAACTTTTGATCATGTGGATTATTAGTCACATATATGGGAAAAGGTATCAAGTTGGTTTGAGGCATGAGATTGTATACCATCCCATTAAGGATTTCAATAGTTGCGAAGGTTTCATATTACAATTCTTATACAATGGCAAAACGTTAACAAAAATGAATTATGATGATTGGGCTCCTTTGCTTGATCAATTAAATGATGATATAGTCCTATAGAAATTAACTTAATTGGAAAGTGAAGAAGTTATTTATTACTATGGGAATTGCAAAACATACCTCTTGCAAGTCTTTGTAGTTACATCAATTACAAACCTGCAATAGCTCATAGACAATTTGCTAACAAGCAAAATGTTCCATCTAAAGAAGTAATGCACTTGATTTATTTCTAGCACAATGATATGGAGAACAAAATGCTAAGCCAAAATATAAGGAATGCATCAGCTAAAGTTATATACAAAGGAAAATTTGAACAAAGTAAGCACATTGTTACAGTAGTAAAAGGATATCAAGCTTTGTTTAATGAAATGACTTATGGAGGCAACCTTTCTTTTTGACCTCATAATTCTTTACAAGGTAATAATCTCCAGTAGTCATTAAGCAAATAACTAAATAGCTATAAAATAAAATGGTTAAGTTAAAGATCCTTAAAGATGGGAGTAAAACATGTTTGGAAAGTTTGACTTAGGGACAAAGGGAATACACAATCTTGCAAGAAGAGATGGCTAAAGCAAAAAGGACAAAAGAGCGTAATAGGATTGTTGAATCAAGTAAGCTAAAAAATCTAATTCGAGGCTAAAAGATGCTATGGAAGGTGCCTATGAATATGTAAAAGAAAATAGAGCTCAACTGATGAAAGTTGTTAAAGAAAAGGATGCTTTTCAAAGACAAGTGCAAGAACTTAAATCCTTGAGTAAGTTTCAACAAGAGATTAAGGTATTAACTAAAAAGCTAGAAAGTAAAATGAATGAGTTAGTTGTGGTTAAGGGCAATGATGTAAGGGCAATCCAAAACTTAATGGAGCAACTTAATCAATAAGCTAAAATTGCAAAAACTTAGGAAGTACTTCACTTTGAGCAAACAAAAGAAAATGACATAAGGATTAACAGATTTAAAAGATTGGTTTTCTTAGTCAATGCTACCATTCTTAAATTCATGTATTCATTTAAATGATCTAAAAGGCTTGTTGACCCATGGAATACACCCAAAGAAATATTTAAGCTTTTTTCATTATGTAAGAATATCATAGTAGAATTGAGGAAATTGATTTTTGCCTTATTTGGTAATATCTAACAAAAGAATTTTATAAAGTGCATATAAAGACATTAATCATGTGAAATGCATATTTCATTGAGTAAATTGTCAACTTCGTTTATCCTATATAAAATAAGTGTTTGAGATAAATGAAGGTTAATGCTATAGATGTGACATTGAACATGTAGGGATCTATACTTTCTCTTTTATTAGTTGTCAATTTTGATTCTCTAAGAGGATTAATAAACTCCCTTAATAAATCAAAGGACTCTATATTCATCCAACCATTATACCAGAACAATTCATTTAACAAATCAATATCTCAAGTTAAAATGACTTTTTTTAGCAACTAAATTTGTTTTGTTCTTTCATTTTCCACAAAGAAAGGAAAAACAACATTACACCTCCAAAAGAAAATTTCTTTAATCAAACCCATCCCACTACTTAAGTCTACAACACTCATTCTAGGAGTAAGATCATGGAGGGACAAAAAACTAAAAGGAGTCTGACGGGCTTGTCGTGCAACCCTCAAAATAAAACTAGGTTGATCTAAAAATATAGCAAGTGGCACAACTTAGGTCATCTCCCTTGGAAATGGAGTTCAATACTTAATTGGGTTTTCTAATTGTTAAAGGTCCTAAAGGCTACTTGATTTGGGGGGTTTTTGATTGAATAAAACTAACCAAAAACTAAATTGAATCAAAATTCCTAAATTCTATCTAATTGGAGAATTATGGGTGGAGAATGGTCTGGTGACTAGCTTTGGATTTGTCCCTTGGTATCTACTATCCTTATCCTAATCCAATTGTAATTAATTCTGGCCTAAGAGTTCCTAATTGTGTTTATTAGGAAATGATCTTGAATAACCATTCAAGATTCAAGAGACTAACAAGTTAATGTTAAATTGAGACATCAATCCTACACCAATTCATTAACTCTTGTCTTTAAGATCAATGAACACCTAATTTGATTAATTAACTGATTAATTAGCCTCTGATTCATCATCCAAAAATGTTTAATTAACCAACTAAACATCAAGGAATTCTCAAATAGACAATTAAGCACATAATCTCACTCATGCATTTCATCGAACACCTTCGTGGCATACATGGGAGATTAGAGAGAATAATGAAAAATCAGATTCAAATCTAACCAATTAATCAACAAAAAAACTTCTTAATTAGTGTCTAACCAGTCACTAATTAATTACACAAATTCCTAATCAAATACAACTTAACCAAGATTGTACAAGAAAAAGAAAAAAAGTGTAGGAAATTGAGAAATCTTAGCCAAAATTCTGCATTCTTATCCAAGGATTCAAGCTTTAGCCAAGGTTGCTTCCAAGCTAGCCTCAATATGGATGAATCAGAGCTTCATTAGTGGATGGAAATGGAGGAAAAATGGCGTGGTATGTCTCTGGAGTAGGCGAAGGGGTGGAGAGAATGGAAAAAGATGGAGGGGGTGAGTGACGTCGTGAATGTGGAATGTATGAATGAATGACGACGTGAAATATTAATGGATTGTTTTTTTTTTAATGAAGCGTGATTCGATGGATCATTTCTCACATGGCTTGCTTATTTTTCACGTGCTCCCTCTTCCCATTCCAATTGTCTGAAGCTTTATGCATGTGCATGTAAGGTGGAACCCACTTCATCTTATTTTATCATATTTCACGTGCTACCCATGTATATTTCTTCTGCATGTATTTGGAGCTTCTTCGTATAAGTGTTGCCTGAGCTTCATTTCTCTCTTTTTCTTGTTTTCTACTCAAGTCCAGACCCCACAAGAACCTCTGTTCTGCTCGAGCTCGTGAGCTGCTTCATTCCTTTAGCCCAAGCTTCTATTAGCTTCTTCTTTGGTAAACTAGAAACTCGAGTTCAACCTCTGCTGTAGCCTGTAACTGGTGCTTTGTTTCTATTTGTAGCACATTCTGCATGTATGTGTATTCTTCCTTCTTCTCTGTTCTGCCCATAGCTTCTTCTCTCGTTGCCTCTCTTTTGTTCTGCTCACATTTCCACGTAACATCTACTCTTGTTTCTGCTTCTTCGTGGCTTTTGTAAGTGCTGTAGCTTCTTGTGTGAGTGTAGAACCCATGGCAACGTGCTGGATGAGTTGCTCCCTTTGCATGCATGGCTTTGTTTCCCTTCTTCATTCTTCATGTTGGCTACTGTTCACTCTAGCTGCTGTTTGCATGCTTCTTCTCTCAACACGTAAGCTACTGGTTTGTGTTTTGCGTCCAGCTCCAACTCATAGCTTTTTGTTATGTTTTTGCTGTAGCTTCTTACTTCTTTCCATGTTTTGCCTTCAACCCATGTGTCTTCGTTCAGCTCATTCCTCACTTAAGACTCTCTTTTCTCTAGCCCATATTCTGCTCAAAACACTACACCCGTGGCACTTCCTTATTGAAGTTGCTTGAGTGTTTATGGAAATGTGCTGCAACGTGCTAGCCTAAGACTCCACCTTCTTGTATCTCTCTTCTTGATTTAAGCTTTCCATTCTCAAATTTTTAGCTCCACAAAAAGTACACTTGAAGCTCAATCTTCACCTTCCATTCAATTTCCCACTCAAGCTAATTGCCCATCAAAAATCTTACACAAAAGAATGAAAAAAATTCAATAGAATTATCCACAAAATTATTTAAAAGAATTCCATGCATTAAAACTCAATAATTTTGCCAATTAATTCATAAGGTGCAAGAATGGCTATTAAAATCAATTATCCACCTAAGTAAATCCATTAAGCCTTATTTAACTATTAAAAAGCTCAAGCTAAGGGAAATAAAATGTATAAAAATCATGCTTATCAGAGTCAAAAGGCTTAAATGAATGAAACAATGAAGATGTTGGTTAATGCTTTAAAAGGGAAAGGCATCCATAAAAAGTTCAGTGTATCTAATCCTCCATCTTTTACCACAAATATGGTAGAGATTGAATCATGTTTGCTAAGAATAGTTGTAACTGAAATACCCTCTAACTAAGTGGCAAAAGCCATCTAAGTGTAAAATAGGGTGCAAAACCTTTAAGCACAAGTGATGCTAAAGAAAAGTCTTCATGATTAGAATGACAGAGTAAGGTGCATGCAACAACTTTTTGGTGACTACCTACACATTTCAAATCCTAGTTATAAAGACTAAGGAGAAAGAGAAGAGTGCTAAAAAAAATAATGGAAAAAAATGCTACATAAGGTTAAAGATCAATTGTGGATCATATGAGGACCAATCACATGGGGACCTTTGGATTCAAAAGAGTTATGCTTGATTTCAAAAATCTTTACCCCTAAGAAATCCAAAATGCTGGATTTTAACAAATATGATGGCAATGGTAATCCTGTTTATCATTTAAGGACATATTGCACTAAAATGTTCATTTGGTCCAAAGATGAAAAGTTCCTGATAAATTTTTTTTTCCTTTGGAGTTTAATTGGCTCAGCTTTGTTATGGCATATGCAACTAGGCCATTTAAAGATCCATAGGTGGAGAAATTGAACTTTACTTTTATGAAAAAATATAAATTCAATATTGACATTGCCTCAACTAAATAATAATTGAAAAGATTGAGTAAGAAAGCAACAGGGTTAATCAAGGAGTATGCCCAGAGATGGAGGGTAGTGACGTTATAGGTATAACCCCCAATGATAGAATCTAAATTCAGTTCATACTTCATTCACACTTTGTCAAACCCACTTTATAGGATCATTTTTAAGGACAAATATTATCAACTTTGCTGATCTTAATAAGATAAAGGAAAGGGTTGATGTTGATATTTATGATGGAAATCTTATGACTCCTAAAGCTAAAGATAATTCTAAGAAAGGGCACATTCCAAAGAAGAAGGAAGGACATGTGAATTACATTTAACCATTAAGACCATTTTCTTGTCAACAACCTATTTTCTACCAAATAGGTGGAGGGAATCAAGGGCAAACTCAATCTAGATCAACATTGAATAGGCAAAGGCAAAATGAGAGGCAAGGGAATGTGTAACTAAAGGCTAACCATTGATGGTCTAATTTTAGCTCTACAAATGCTAAGCCAAATTAGAAATTATTTAAAGCATAACTCTTAAGACCACAATATTATATACCCATTCAGCCACTCTATCTAGCACAATATAATCTTAATGTTACTTACAAGTATCATATACGGGTGTATTAGGATACTCAGTAAAGGATTATGCTACCTTCAAAAAAAATATACTAAATTTAATTGAGTTTAATCATATCTAGCTCAAGGTAGGAAAAAATTCAATGATCACCACCAACCTCCTTCCTAGCCATGACCTACAGAAGACGTTATAAAGAAGGAGCTAGGGTTCTCTAAAAATCCTACCATTATCAACATATCTATTAAGATACTATATGGTTATCTTAAATTAGATAGATAGATGGCTAAGTCACTTGAAAATTGATGTTATCAATGTAATACTCTTTCAAGGTTCAAATTTTTGTGAATACCACCAAAAGATGGCAGCACACAGCATTGAAGATTGCTTATAATTTAAAAAGTAGTTAAGAAAAACCTACTGTTTAGAATTGTGATTTTGGGGAAGTCAAATGTAATAACCAGTTTTTCATAAATTAAATTGAAACCAATAAAATGGGATATGATTACCCTAAAGCAAAGTAAATTGAGGCTAATTAAGATTAAAATGATAATTAGAACATTTAAAAAAAATGGTTAAGAGCCAAAGGATAGCTTAAAATTGAAGCTAAAATGGTAGAATAAATTAAAAGATAATGTAATGGCAAAATTATAATTTTTGTAATTTCAAGCACTTTTTTGAAAACTCAGAGGAGAGAGCTTTAAATGGAAAAATTAAGTTTTCTAAAGTTCTTAGAAGTCTTAAAAACTATTGGAATCCTTAGAATGGTCAAAACCCCTTCGGTATATATTTTAGGCTGTCAGTTTACCGAAACTATGACTGGATCATTTAGAATTGTTCTAAATTCAATTAATATAAAACCAAAAGCATTTAATGAATTATAGGACCTAAATTTTATGATGAAAAAGATGGTTCTAAAAAAGGAATTGAAATGAGTTCAAACGGAGAAACCAAAATTTAAGGACATAGTTGGAATTTCTAAAATGTTATAATTGG
Source organism: Erythrophleum fordii (assembly GCA_032878935.1). Classification (NCBI taxonomy): domain Eukaryota; kingdom Viridiplantae; phylum Streptophyta; class Magnoliopsida; order Fabales; family Fabaceae; genus Erythrophleum; species Erythrophleum fordii. The sequence continues at coordinate 19,668,335 of JAVQMF010000038.1, forward strand.
CCTCCCCCTCCTTTATATGTCATGCCACTCTCTTCTCCTTATCTCCATTGACTTATTTTGGCTCTGAAACAAAACCTAGACTAGTTTGAAGATGCACACAAGAAGGGGAAGAAAGGAGGAAGAAAAACCAAGTAGAAGGGTAAAAAATTACCTCATTTCATGCTCTTCCCTTTTCTAATGTTCTTCTCCTCTTTCTCCTCTCTCTTTCCATGGTTTTGAAGTTATGAATGGTGTTGATTTATGGCTATTTTAGTAGAGGGAAGAAAGATTTTGGAGAAAACCTTGGAGGTTTAAGAAACACCACCTGACAAGGAAGCAAACAATATATGTTTCTTCTTGAATAACTTGCTTGCTTGGTTCTTCCATGGATGCTTTAATTCAAGTAGCCTAGTGGGACCATGTAGGGAGTTTGATTTTGGTCCAAACTTGATAGAAAATGGTATTTTAAAGCATAGAGAATCATATGGAACCAATAGAATTCAAAAAGAGGCCATTGGTCGTAAGTTATAGAAATTAGGATTTTGATTGCACCTAGGGAAATATAAGACTTTAAAATGATATTTTATACCATATACCATATAAGAGTATGATTGAGTTAAAAAGAGACTAAGGAACTCATTCAGGTGCTAAATTCCCTAGATGAATGAATGAAACTCCAAATGGCTCCTTAAGAGTACATGTCTCAGCCTAAGCATAGAAGAAGCACCTAGGGAGGATTTCTTTGATTCTAAAGATAGAAATAGTCTAGATATGAATTATAAATACCAAAGGAACCATTGGTTTGGATTTAGAAGCCTTATTTTGTAAGGTGAAAGTTTAAGGTTTCATTATGCATAAAGAAGTAACTTAGTGCTAAGCTCATTAATTTAAGTTTATGATGACTCTAATGAGTTTACATGGAGTCATATGCCTTAGATTAAGTGAAAAGTTAGAGCAAAGATAATAAATTATGTGAGTTGCTTCATTATGCCACTAAATAGAGCCATATAGATGCTTAAAGCTAGAATTGGCTTATATAAGACTTGTGTGAGGCTAGACATGGTTCCATTAATGCATTTGTATCTTATTTGATGTGTCTAGGCCAAGCAAATGAAACCCCTCCCAAGTGTGTGTGTGAGGCTAAGAAGATGTACTAGGAAACCACAAGAAAACTTTATGCTTCATTAAGAAAAGTAGCTCTTCATCCATTCTTGTATGCTTATCCTAGTTGTTAGGTTGTAATTGCTTGTATGTATGTTTGGACTATGAATTATGCCTATTGCTACTGGTTTGATGATTTGATATCATTATATTTCTTAAAATGCAATTTGAAAGTGAATGGCTCTTAATGGGTGAGGTTGTGCCAAAAGTCCCTGAGTAAAGGTAAGAAAATGCCAAAAGTCTTAAGGAATAAGTAAGGCTAAGTTAAAAGTCTTTAAAATGGATGAGACTAATCCAAAAGTGTGACGACCCTAACTTCTAATCCCAGTAATTATGGTTAAATACACGATTAATAAATAATGATTAAGGTTTGGAGTCGTTATAATTAATTACATTAAGAAAATATAGGAAAATTTGAACCTTGATGTTATTAGGATCATCAACTAAACAACCATAAATGGGAGAATGCATAAAAGAAATTGCACTATCATCAGGGGTTTGTAATTCATCCATCCGTCAGTTTCAACACACAAAAACCACCCACAAATATCCCTATATCATTTCCTAGTATTACCATTGAAGAAATTAGGGTTTCTAAGCTAAAGGTGGGAGTTTGAGGACCTACACCACGACTTGAAACATCCCCACCGTGGTTAAGTTAGGTACTGGAGCTCAAAAACTAAGTTTTTTACTTTGCGCCGTAGCTAAGTTACTCTCGGGAATCATTGGATAATTTTCTCATATCGCTGTGGCGAGTTAGACATTCATTGCGACTAACCTATGTGGCGCCGCAGTGAAAATGCCTCCTGGAACTACTGTTTGAAGTCCCATGATTCTCACCTTGGAGGAATGCACTTGCGCTGCTGCTAGTTTTGCCACTGTACGCTCCTTGTCTAGTTTCCTCAACTTGCGTCACGGCAGGACCTATTGCTCCACAGTGAGGTTTCATTCTGTCACCCTCCTAAGCAATTTTTCTCACACTGCACCGCGGCGATATTTCTCAAGCTGCGGTGCCCCTCGCTATAGTCACTCTTCAGGCTGCGGTGAGGCCTTCCTAGCTGCGGTGTGACTCCCTCCTGTAACTATATCTTCTACATTTCATCCCATGCACTCCAATACTCTTCTTAGGAACACCTTAGGACCACTAGTATTTATCTACCCTATTCACCCAGCTATTCTACCATTACCAATTTAAAACTTAAATGTAAATTTTCACTCTTCCAACTACCCTATATCAGCAAGACCATAAAGTAATAGCAACAAGAATTCATGCACTATTGACAATTAACATTCAATACACATTCCGTTAGAGGTTTCATACATCAATGATTCATATCAATATCCAATACATCACATAATTATATTTCTAACAGTATACCATACCATAAATTTAGTAAAATTCATACATCATGTGTTATGGGATTTATACATCTAATATCAAGTTATGATGAGGCCTAACTCCTCAATAAATACATCCTAAGTAATTAAAATATAAAAGCCTACACTTGGAAATATGATTACATGATGATGCTATAAAAAAAAGGAAGACAAAATTTAGCATCTATTCTAAATAAACCAATCTAAGTGTAACCTTCTCCCCATACGGTTGGAGCTCATGGATTTTCATCCACTTGCTTCCCCTTATCCTTACCCGAAGAACCTTCACCTGAAATATTTAATCCCATGAAATGGGATGAGATACGAATCTCATAACCAAGAGAATTTCCATTCATTATCTCTAATTTAATTATCATATATATATGAATCAAAATCAACATCAGAATTATATTAGTCATATCAGTAAATAATACAATTAGGCTATCATGATTACTACCCATACTAGTAATTATATTTTCACATGTTAAAGGCTAATAACACCGAGAGAGGCCCATCCACGGCACCTACTCCCTATTGAGCACAACCAAGGCTCAGTGCTTCTGGGGTTTGATCATAACCCAGTGCCTGATCGAAGCATATGCATGGGTAGCAGCTACACCACAGCTCCACCATGGACTCACAAGGTCTAATCACAATATCATAGATAGCCAACCAATCCATTCAACATTTCAAATCATTCATATATAGCAAATATGAAATTAAAGCAGATATATGCATGGAATTAGTGTAAACCCCGGTTACCTCACTTGTAGACAAATTTGTAATAGCTACCAATGGTACAAAAATCCTCTTATAACCATAGCATCAGAGAATTACTACTTTAATTCATCATTTATAGTAGCAACAAGTACCCAAAGAATTTAAAATGCTAATGACTACCTAGGGAATACTTACTCAGCCACTACAAGTCCCCCAATTCAGATTGAAATGTCCTTTACCAGAAACTTCAATATTTCACCCAAAATCCTAAGCAAATTCATACAAAATTAATACCCATACTATAATCCAATCATTGAGGTCTCAAACTAACAGAAATACCTTAAAAAGAAGAGTTTATACTTACCTAATGTCAACCCTAGCCTTAACCTACAAAATTTTACCATAGAAACATCAAATGGCGAGTTTCAGATTTTGAGTGTAGCTGAAAATACTCAAAATAAAAAACTAATTAGGCCAAAATGAAGAGAAGGATGAGAGGATTAAGTTATATAACTATTACCTTGGCTGAATCTTACTCTAGAAGTGGGAAATGATGGATTTCTTGCCCCAAACCCTAGCCTCCCTTCAAACCTCTGAAATTCCCTCTTGTGTTTCAGCAAATAGGGAAATGGCTGAAGTGTTTCGGGTTTTAGTTGGGTCTAAGGTGGGTCATGGGGTACTCCAAGATCCAACTCCTAATGGGCTTCAGATTTTAGCTTTGTTAGGCCAGCTCTCATGTATTGGATTGCTGAAATTCAATTGGGCCAGACCAAGTTTGAAGGCTCATTTGATTTGGGTCTGCTCAAGGGTTATTGGGCCAATTATATAGGCTTATGCAACTTAGGCCTTAGGTCTCTGATTCATTAAATTAAATTGGACTATAACTAGATGCTACCTCTTGGGTCAAACATCACAATAAAAGGCTAGGTCTGCACCTAAAATTATTAGGCCTCCATTAGTCCCTAATCTTGATTTCTTACATTAATTTGGGCCTAGATGAAGTTTCTATCCTAACTAATTCTCAACTCATATTATTAATTTATCTCTCAAAATTTCCATTCACTTAATTCACGATTAGTTCTTTAATTAATTTTGGAGTGTTACAAAAAGTCTTAAATAATTAGGTGAGGTTAGATCAAATGTTCCTAGAGTTTGATCTTCATCTTAGAAGTTAGTTTTGGTCTAGGCACTGTTCCTTTGAATAGATTTCATTTTCGTGTCACTTGAGGGTCAAATGAGGTCTAATGGTTCTAAAATTTTACATGGAAAAACTAAACATTCACAGTGATCTATGATAACTAGAAGCACCTTATTTGAAGGTCTATAGAGAGATAAATGAATTTTTGAAATTTTGTATCAGAACTAGTTATGCTAGTTGACCTTGGGTATTATTCTATTATAATTCAATTCCTAAACGAGTTTAACATAGCCTAAACATATTTTTCCCTAAAGTTAACATCTATAACTTTCTAGAATAGTATGATTTGTTAGGTTTTGAATTTTCTAGAATTAGTTATGAATTTTTAAGGTTTATATCAGTAACTTGTGATAGCTAACCTAGGCAGCTAGATCTTTCACGCTTTTCTATTGTCAATCATGGTCCAGTTGGGCTTCTATGGCCTAGAATGATTTTTAACCTATAGTAGACATCTAGAGCTTTCCAGAAAGCTCTCATTTGCTTGATTTTAGTTTTTTTATAATTAATTATAATTTTTCAAAATTGGTAATATAAACTTAAATTATGGACCTGAGGCAAAAACTCCATTTTTCTGATGTGTGGCACCTAAACTGAAATGTATGGGATGTTTTGCAATGGTTATGACTTGTTTAGATGGAATATGAGTGGGAGATGATATTAGGGAGACCATGAGGTCCACGTAGCGAAATTCGAATTGTTAAAGTCCTACGCATGCAAAAATATTCCACTATTCTCTAACTTTTCCTATGAAACTCATGTATAAAGCTTAATGTATAGGAAAGTGAGGCTAAAATAATATGGTGTGACACTATTTAATTAAACCAAAAACAGTGCATTTTGAGGATTATTTCATGTGAGGCACATGAGCCATTAAATCACGTGGGTAGTCCAAATTAGATGCGAAAATGGCATCATTTTGTCGATGTGCAGGGTGAGATGCAGGGAGGGATGTGCAGAGAATCCAGACACTTCATTCCTCCACCATCTTTGTTGCATGGCCTCGTCTTTTTGGTTGTTTCTAATGATTTGAGAGAGAACATGCAAAAGAGATGAGAGACCAAAATCAGAATCAGGTAAGGTTTAGCTAGAACAAGCCTGTTTATAGGCCTCAAATTACTATTGGGCCCCTTCTTTCTCTTCTCCTTTCCATGAGTCCCTTTGCCCCCCCCCCCTTTTTTTTTTTACTTAGACTTCTGATATTAGGTTAGTGGGCTCTTTTTTATGGTCGGCTCCTTTTTTATGTTGTGTCCATGATCCATAGCCTCTCTTTTTTTTTTTTAGTTTTTTCTCATTACTCTTTCTATTTTTCATTTTGTTTAGTTTTTAATTATTTAGTCTCAGTTTATTTACTTATTATTACCCTTTTTTTGTTGTACTAGACATTAAGGTTAATGGGCTAAGAAAATAGATGCTAATGGGCTCCATTTTACCTTATCCCAATTTTAGTTTTTCTTCTTTTTTTTTTAAAGACTTTTTTATTTGAGATGATTGGGCTAAAAGGCCCATTTGATCATGTGGGCTTGGATTGATTTATTTTATTTTATTTTATTTTTGATTTTCTTTATTAAGTTTTTTAAGCTTTTGGAAATTGGATGAGAAGGAATAGGCACTTCACCTTCATTATTCATTTTTCTTTTTCTTGCTTTTGCTTTTTTTCTTTTGTCTTCTTTTTTTTTTTGTATTTTCCTCTTTTTTATTTTTATTAGTTCCATTTTATTATTATTTTGGAACATGCTCAGACATATGATGTTCACAGTTACTCCTCTTTATTTTTTTTAGCAAGAAAATAAAATATGTAATTTTTAATATTTTTCCATAAGGAACAAATTAAGATAAGAACATGTATTTAGCTTGGGATGATTTGATCGCCCCTTGCCACCACTAGACAATAAATAAAAAGAAAAGCAACCCAAACAAAAATATGATGTTTACATTTGGCATAAGAGGAGTAACTCGAAATGGGAGAGTTTATCTTTTAGTAAATGTTAACAAAGTTTTAAAAGGAAAGATGTGAATGCCAATGGCTCATTAAAAGATGATTTAAGGAAGGTAGAAAATACTAATGGAAAGATTTTATAAATCATGAAATAAAGTGACATGATGTTGTGGCATAGCTAAAGAAAACTCCAGTACAAATCTCTATTTTGTCTTTGATTTTGAGATTCAAATTACATCGCTACGCTTTACAAAAAGTTTTAGATAAGTCATATGAGTAATATGATATAACACCCAAAAAAAGTAGTAAGTGGATGTCATGAATATCATCAAGCCTACATCCATTATCTCATTTTTAGAAAAAGGAAATTGTGATTTTTTAAGCCAAATCTTACTGTTCACATAAAACTCTCTAAATCTGTGCCCAAACAAAATGTTACACTCATATGGTATAGTTTTAATGAAAATTAGATCCTACACCATTGATTTCTTTTTTAAAAATTTTTGTAATAAAATTTTCATAGAAGTCAAACTATGTAGCACCAACTTCTATGAAAGTTAGACACATAGAGATTGATTTTGGCCTATCACATCTCCACCTACATCTTAATTTCTATGTATTTGCATGAGGATAAAATTAGGTTTCATTGATCCTCTCCCTTACTTGCATGTCTTATTAGGTGTTGCCATGTCCTACTCCTCCAACAAAATATAAGGATATTGTTTTTGCAAAATCCTGCATTCATGTGATCTTGCCCATTTTCATTCTTTTTATAGTAAAATGAGCATATTGCTTTACAATTGTAATATATATAAACACTCTGACATTTGTTTTTGTAACCAACTAGTTTTGCATTTTATTAATTTTTCCATTGTTTCGAACAATTATTCTACCTAAAATTAGTTTTAACTACTTTAGGAAATAGGGTTAGTATAAAAGTTTGAATGGAGATTTCAATTAAATTAAAAATTCCGATAAAGGACACAAAACTAGTAAAATTTTTATATCTTTTATAGATTGTAAATGTATATAAATTTGTATATATTGTAAATGTACATACAATATTAATTTACTTTATGATTAACACTATATCAATCAACATTATGACACTCCATTGGGGAACAAATTCTTAAATATACTTTTTTAAGCAAACGAGGCCAAAATCAAAAGAAAAACTAATTAAAAATTGCACAGAAGGCTGCATAAGCCCTTAAAACATCACTAAAAATACCAGTAGGAGTAATAAACGATCAACTACTTTGTTAGCACCCCTCAAGATGTGTTTTAAGCTTGATGGTCCGATTCCTGTGTAGCAAAACTCTAATAGCGAGGTGGATCTGGTCCTCCTTTAGTTGGTCATCTGAGCAGTAAGCAGCATACTAGTAGCACCCAAGCAATCCGACACGTTTTACCAAACGGTAGCCTTGATCTTAAGCCCGTGTGAGACCAAATAAATTCCCCAGAGCTCAGCATGAAGCGCTAAACAAGGCCCTAAATTGCAGCTGAAACAGGCAAGCCAATCACCCTTATCATTACGAATCCCACCACCACACTCGGCCTTCCTTCTATTTATATCCACAGAGCCAACACAATTAAGTTTCACCCACTCCATAGTCGACCTTCTCCAAAGGGGAGGCGTCTTATTAGTCGAAAGCTTTAAACTATATGAAGACTCTTTCCTCTTATAGATCTACATAATGGTGCAGGGCAATGCATCTCTAGAGGTTGGGGTCGAACAAGCCACAATTACGCCACTTCCATAGTAACCAAACTCCATACCCCCAACAGACTGCCTAAGAGCAATTAGCAACAAAACTCACAACACTTCTAAGGTTTAGAATTAATCAATCTTCTAGATTATAGGAAAAGAACAGGACACGCGTAGATGGCTTTACCAACTTCATCCATATGACTTAAGCGTACTTACGATCTTGCAAGACACGGAGAGTATCTTCTTCCACACCAAAACACCAAACGCAGTAAGGACTTGAATGTAGCCATCTGCTGGGACTTTTATTCATGAAGATTTTGTCTTGAATTGCAAGCCAAAGGAAGCATCTAATTTGTTCAACAGGGCCATTCCATATCTAAATAAGATCCCAAGTAGTCGAACCTAAGCGAGGAGGAAAACTCGTTAGGAGCTGATACGCACTCATAACTAAAAACTCCCCAGTAGCTTCCCTCTTCCAACACAACAATTAGAGTTGAGATCCGTCCTAGGAGATAGCATGGCATAAAATTTCAGAATAATATCATTTGGGAGAAAGGTTCTTAAACGCTCAAAATTCTAGTCAACGCTTGGTTCACCCAGTCAATGGCTTTAGAGGAAAGAAGATCATTCCCAATTTGCCCACAAGCCACATCAATAAGACATAAATCAGGTTCCAACCAACAATCAACAAAAAAGGAGATTTCTTCACCATTCTTAAGCTACCACATCAACCTTGCATTTATGAAATTTTTCTGCTCACATATAAACTTCTACAGTGTGAAGTAAAGAGAAAGAACCCATTCTAGTTCTACTACTGGTGGAATATTTAGAATTAAGAAGCTCACTCCAGAGACACAAGAATTTAACACCAAATTCGAAGTCAATTTAGCAATGCAAGTTTTATTCATGACTCCAATATTATGAAAGCCTAATCCACCTAACCATTTAGGTTTGCTGATTTTATCCCAGCTGACAAGATGAATTTTCCTTGAATTATTGTCATGCCCCGAAGTGAAATCATGTTGGAGATAGTTAATCTTGTTCCAAATCAACAGAGGAAGCTTAGAAACTTGAATGGGATGAATAGGGATAGCACTGACAACAGACTTTGCTAAGGTTATCCTCCTAGGCATAGATAAACAATTGACCTTCCATCTTGAAAGCTTTTGTTAAATTTTTTCAGTGATATAATTGAAGCTTTGGTTACAACTCAAAGGCACACGCAAATAACTACCAAGTCATAGGAGCTTTTGAATCACGACATAGATGATGAAAAGTGTTTGATTGAATTAGGAACATTATGGGAGAAGAAAATAGAGGACTTATCATTGTTGACCCTCTGACTAGAGAATTTATAGAAAGAATCAAAGCATCTCTTAATACACTGCATTTTATTTGTGGGAACTTCTCATAAAAGGAGAAGGTTATCGGAAAACATGAAAGGGGATATATTAGGGCCTAACCGCCCAACCTAAAAACACTACCTCACCTCATCACTAACTAAGTGAGATAGCTTGTCCATACAAAGCACAATGATGTAAAGAGAGATAGGATTCCCTTGTTTAATCCCCTTAGAAGGTTGGAAGAATTATGTTTGGCCATTGTTTCAAAGAACATTCAACGAAGAAGACACGATGCACCTCATAATAAGATGAGAAAACTCTTCCTTTAAACCTATTTCAAGTATACTATTAGAAATAAAGCTCCATCTCAACCTATTATAGCTTTCTCTAAGTCAATTCTGATGGCAAAAAAATTGTTCCTACCTTTCAACCTCTTCATAGAATGAATAATTTCTTCGCCCACAATGATATTATATTGTATACATCTTCTTGGGTTAAAACTAACTTGGAAAGGAGAGATAACTTTATCTAAAATAGGGCTCAAACAATTAGCCTTCACTTTAATTAAGGCATTTATAAGCAAAGAGATAGGTCTAAATTGAGTAATATACTTAGGGACTTCAACTTTCAAAATAAGCATGATAAAGGTTTTATTAGCCTCCTCCAAAGGGATTTTACCTTTAAAAACATTAAAAACAAACTCAATCATACTAGGCCCACAATATCCCACTATGAATGGTAGAAAATAAGAGAGAAACCATTAGGATTAAGAGCCTTAAAAGCATCCATAGAAAAAATAGCATTCTTTATTTCCTCTTTAGAAATCTCTTAAGCCATCTCTTCAAAGAGGAACTAGTCCAAAAGAGGGAAAGTAATGGTTGACATAAATTAATCAATCTCATCATCTTTCTTTTCAAAAAGTTGCTTAAAATAATCAATTGTTTGATTAACAAGGTCCTTAGGTTCATCAATCCAAGAGCTATCGTCATTTTTAAGTAATAAAATCTTATTGCATTGTTTTTTAGTAGTAGTTTTTACATGAGAATACTTAATATTATAATCCCTAATCCAAATAGTTATTACTTTTTGGAACCATAAAATTTCTTTTAGGAACAAAACTTCATCTAGTTTTTCCTATAGAGTTTTATTTAACCCTAAAAGGAAAGTAGAGTGAGGATAAGCCAAGCTATTTTGGAAACCTTTCAGATAAGCCAAAATACAATTCTTTATCCTCCTAATGTGTCAAAAAACATTTTTATTCCATATCATCACACCTTTTTGAAGAGGGTTAGAGCCTCATCAAGATGAAGGGCCCTTCACCACATAGACTTTAAAAAAGGAACATAACATAGACTTTAAAAAAGGAACATACTCCTTATGACTCAACCAAAAAGTCTCGAAAATGAAAAGGTCTATTCCTCTTCTCATTGATAATAAAACCATGGAGATTAATAAGTAACTAGTTATGATTAGAAAACTAAGTACAAGTAAGCATGGTCGCCAAGAAGTTTGAAAAGGAAGTAAGCCAAGTAAAATTTCCCAAAGCTCTGTGAAGCCTTTCCAACAATCTATCAAATCTATCAAATATACTTTCGTTTATTAAAGATAGGTAATTCACTTGGTGGTATCTTAATGACATTATGTTGAAATTTGTTTGCTAAAAAATAAGTGAATTATAAATAAATAAACATATAACGATTTATAATAAATAAAATTAAACATAAAAATATATAAATAAGCTTGATACATTTTTTAATAAAACCTTTTTCTAATTTATTTTTATATATGTTTATTCATAATTGACTTAAATTACAAAATCTTTACTTACCCTTCAAAGAAGACCAACCAAAATTGCAACTATAGAATTTTCAACTCATAAAACATTGTGAAAATTATTTTGGATTAGATTGGATTTTTTTAAAAAATAAATAGCTTATCAACTTGAGCTAACCCAACTTGCACATAAAGCAAGCTAAAACAACAACAACAAGAAGCATTTTCTCACTAGGTAGAGTTGACTATATGGATCAACCGATATTATAAAGTCTTATTGTAAATTATGTTTTTAAACAAATCATTTAAATATAAATCCTTCTTAATGGTTTTGTTTATAGTTTTTCTTGATCTCCCTTTACCTCTAATTATTGGACAACTCTTTATCTGATCTATTCTTTTTATTAGGGTTTCTAGAGGTTTTTTCCATATATGTCCAAACTATCTAAGATGTGATTCAATAACCTTTTCCACAATATATGCGACTTTCACTTTTTTTCTAATGCATTCATTTTTAATTCTATCTTGTCTAGTATATCCACTTATCTAATGCAACATTCTCATCACTGCAATATTTAGCTTACTTTCTTATTGGTTTTTTATTGCATAACACTCAATCTCATACAACATTGCAAGTCTTATAATTATGTGCTAAAATCTATCTTTAAGCTTGACTGGTGCTTTTCTATCACAAATGAAACCCAAAGCACTCTTTTCTTTATCCACCTTATTTGAATCCTATGTTTTATATCTTTCTTTATTTCTCAATCATATTGTATGATGGACCCAAGATACTTAAATTGCATAACTTGTGGTATGATATATTTTTCAATTTTCACTTCTACGTTAAAATTAGTGCGTCTCTCACTAAACTTACATTCTATATAATTCATTTTACTTCTACTTAAATAAAATCTATATGCTTCTAAAACTAGTCTCCATATCTCTAACTTTTCATTCATTTCTTTCCTTGATTCTTTAACTAGAACTGTACCATCTATAAAAATCATGCATTATGGTACCAACTCTTAGATATGTTCAATGAGCATATCTAAGACTAAAGTAAAAAGATAAGGGTTCAAAGTCAACCCATAATGTGGACTAATAGTTATCAAAAAATCTTTTGTGAGCCTATTTTTTGTTCTCACACTAGTTATGACTCCATCATACATACCTTAAATTGCTCAAATATAAGCAATACAAATATCGAGACAAACAGCCTCTGCTAGGCTCAACTTAATATTTTACCTTTTATTTTTTATTTTTTAGGTAGCGCAAAAATACGTTTTCCTTTTCTCCTCTTATTATCTTCAGTTCTTCATAGCTTAGCAGCCTCAACTTCATTCCTTTCTATGGTTCCCCAATCATCTTCTCTTTATCTAATGCCCACTAAGTTTGAGACTAAGGCATTGAGCCATAGACTCCCCTATCGCACTGCATCTTCCCTTCTACCAAACTTCCATGCACATATAATTGTTATTTTGATTTGATCTGTTCCACATTCACTATTTAGTTAATGGTTCTCTTTCATCATCTGATATGTTTTTGCCTTTCTAGATAACTTTCGGTTATGATCTGATATGATATTTTTCTATCAGTTTATTAGTTAATTTCACCATTTTTTCTTCCTTCAGTTCAAAAAGCCAAGCTAGAACTTAGCCACTTATGCTAGTAGGTTGTTGAAATACTTTATACTAAAGATTATTTACTATTTCTAGTCTTCCCTTAAAAGAAACTTATATTATGTTACTGTTGCTAGATTAGAGGCTAATGCTACTAAAGCTAAATCAACTAATGGAGTTCTGATCTATTCAAATCTTCATTTCCCCCTCATTTTGCCTCTATTCTATCTCATACAAAGTTAAAACTCAAAAGTAGCATTAAGAGAGGGCTTTTCAATCAAAACAAAAGGAACATATCCTTGTACAAGCACATTTCTCATCGATTTTTAAAGGTTGTAGAATTTTTACAAGCTAAAATTTATGAATAGATCTTGTAGCTTTGAATTTATGAATAGCTTTAAATATTTGTACAATCACATTTCATGGTAAATTCACAAACTTCTTAATCTTGGCATTATAATATATCAACCACAGTATGTAGGGATGTGGCCATACATGCTATAGAGATACATCATAGAGAATCATCTAGAACTATGCAAAGACTTCTCTTCAATAAGTTTGATGTTATGGAATTTGGTAGTGAAGGATGACTAGGATATTTGTTGGTGCATTCCTTTCATTAGATTCATATGAATATTAGTAGAATGTAGGAATTAATCCTATTAACTCGTATTCCTAAAAATAATTATGTTGGCTAATCTTTATATCCCTTGCCAATAGTTTATCTTTAGGGAATGTATTTCAATCATTGGTTCCTAAGATATATATAGCATGCAATGTGTAACATCCGGCCTTTCCGTAAACGTGAGAAATGCAATGTTCAGTTTCTCCGTAAACGGCAGAAATGGGCCAGATCAAAAGGAAGTCCTTAAAATAGAAGGAATTGGGGCCAACTAAAATTATGATAAAATTTTAAATATTAGAAAATGAGGATTTGAGCCTTAAGTTGCCCAAAAATCAAGGCCAGAGTGATTCAAAAAATTTGTCAAAAGGTCAGTGACATTTTCATAAATATGGGCACTTTTTGAAAAACACACAGGAGGGCTTTTTAAATGAAAGTTTTGAGTTCTTTAGGGTTCTCAGAGGCTCTAAAAACTATGGAAAGCCCCAAGACAGCTAAAGCCCCTCCGGTGGATGTTTTCCAATGTCAGTGTGCCTAAACTTTGACGGATTTGTTCGGAAAGATTTTAGCTCCAATTTGAGTGATTCCAAAGACATTTTACTTGATTGGGAACCTAAATTTTATAATAGAAAAGACGGTTCCCAAAAAGGAGCTAAAACAAAGGAGAAATGAAAATGGAAAGTATGAAGGGCAAAATTGGAATTTTTGAAAAGCATAACTTATTCCCACCTATATATATGATGCACCCTTCTCCTCCCTTCATTATGCACGACCATCTTCTGCCTAAAACTAGAAGAAAACCCTAAAGGATAAGGCTCACAAGAAGGGGAAGAAAAGGAGAAGAAATCAAAGGCTTAAGGTATGAAAATTAGTAGTTTTTCATACTCTTTCTCTTCCAAACCTCTTCTCCTCCATTCTTCTTTGTTTCCTATGATTAAAATGAGGCTTATAAATCTGATTTAAGGGAAAAATTAAGGGGAAAGTTCGGATTTGAAGAGAGGAGCTCAAAAAACATAAGATTCAAGTGAGAAAAAGCAAACAAATAACGTAATTTCTCTTCCTATGGTGGTCATTTTTAGTCCCCTTCTCCACCATTTTGTCCCACTTGAGAAAACCCTAGGAGGAGATGATTTTTAGGCAGAACCAAGCATGAATCTAAGGAAAAAGGGTGTGGAGATTAAGAATATGCAAAGAGAATTATCAAAAAGCCATTAGATTTCAAGATGCAAATTCTAAGGTTTCAATTGCACCTTGTAAAATCTGATTTTGTATGATAATTCCTAGACCTAATTAAGAGTTTAAATGAGCTCCCAAGATCCTTAAGAGGCTCCCTATATGCTTCTTCCTTTGAGAAAACAAAGAAAGCTTTATGAAACCCAATATGCTTCATAGCCTCGGCCTAGATGGGTTCTCCTAGCTAGGGAGAGTTTTAAATTTTTCTAAGGTCATTCTTGAGTCATATTTGATGAATGAAAATGAAGGGAGGCCTTGGAAAAAATTTAGAACTCACGAAAAGTGATTTGGTGTCTTAGGTTCCATAATATGACCTAAAGAAGCAACATGGTGCTAGGCCTTTTGTTTTGATGATATGAGGACTCCAAGAGGCTTAAAAGGAGTCAAGAATCATATTTGAAAAGAAAGAATGAGGTCTAGAAATCATTTGAGGGGTGTTGCTTCATTGGGTGCCAATATGGACCATAATAGAACCTATAGAGCAATCTAGTGTTTCATTAAGTTGTGTAGCCCTAGAGTGTGGTTCATGAACTTAATTGGCTCCCATAATTTGTGTCTTGGCCAAGAGAAACTATCTGCACCAAATTATGGGTGTATGGCCAAAAGAGGAGGTTTGAAAGTTAAGGAAAAAGTGTGTGCTTGTATACAAGGTAGCTCTCTCCACCTTCTCTCATGCATGAATGTGTGTTTAGCTTGTTTTAGAATGTGTGTATGTGTATTTTCAAGCTTTGAAAAGTATGCTAGCATGCCTTTATATACCATGATCCTTGATGCCATGTTATATTCTTAAATGATTTCATGATGTTTGTATGAGTTTGCTTGAGTGTAGAGGGGCCAAGAACTCTTCCCTTGGGTGAAGATGAGCCAAGAACCCCTGAGCTTGGTTGAGACAAAGTAAAGAGTCTCCCAAAAGTAAAGTGGGCTCCTAAGAGTATGGTTGAGTCCAAAGCTCTTAAAGAATGGGTGAGGCAAATCCAAAATCCATGAGGAGAAGTGTGAGGCTAATCTGAGCACTTGGTGAACTCTTGAATGCTTTATATGATGTGCTCACATGCCAAGCTTGTGTTAAAAATGTTTATGATTTCTATTTCCTCCATGCATACATTTGAAAAGCTTGCTTTGCACATATTATGTATGATTGAATAGGAGATGAGCTATTGGGATTCTTTGAATCTCATCCCCTCTTCTCTAATAATCTAACATGCTAGGTGAACTAAGTGAATATGCTAATGGGAGCTAACAACACTAAAGGAAGGAGATTGACAAGCTTATGCTTTATTTTGTCTATTTTGGAACTATAATAATGGTTCAAGATGTATATGATGTTGTATATGTATTACGAACCTTGAGACATATGGAGATATACTATTATGTGATGTTTAAATGTATGGAAATGATGTATGACTACTAGCACATGTTTTGAGTATGAAATGCCATGGTATGAGAATATAAAGTTTGGTGATTATGTATATAAGTGTGGGTTGAATGGCCAAAATGAGATGCATGAGGTTTGGGACCATTTGGTCAGCTCATACAAGTCTTAAATCTACTTTTAGACTTGCTTAAAAGGTGCCACAACCAAGGGAAGGCCATTTGGCAAATTTGGTACCTTATATGGAGTCAAATTTGACCATAATGGAACCCTATATCACTTTTTGGCCAAATGAGTTATTCTTGCCCTGAAAGTTGGCATGCAATTAGGGCTCATTGAGAGCTTTCTCTGAAGCTAAAGATCATAATTTTTTGAGATATAGGGAATATTTGATGAATTTTCAAAGTTGAGATTTTTCATAGATTCTGGTATGGGTACTATTCATACTGGCAATTTTGTATTCTGTGTTACCTGATGGCCAAATGGTGTCCAATGCTTATGAAATTTTATATACATAAACTAGAGGTCATAATATTTCTTTGGCCACCGAGATCACCTCATTTGGAGGTCTGAACAGAGAGTTATGCATGTTTAAAGTTAACTGTCAGTATAGTAGCGCCCAGGAGCTCAGTTACTGTTCCATAGGTTTCAGATGGCTAAACGTATCTGTTTCATTCTTGAATTATTTTTAGTATCAATTTAACATTTTTATATTTCTATAATGACTGAATTTGTATGATTTATATTTTTATAGAATTAGTTATGAATTTTAGAATCTGGTATCAGTAAACTGAACAACAGCCCAGGCAGCCAACGACCTCTATAGCGTCTTGGATGTCAAACGTCCTGTGTGATGAATTTTGTGACCTAGGCATATTTTTAGGATAAAGCAGACATCCTAAAATTTCCAGAATGACTAAGATTGCATGATTTTGAATTTTCTAGATTTAGTTATGGTTTTCCAAAGTTGGGTCAAAAAATGGAGCAAATCTGGCCGAAAATATGCTTGCTTATTTTGAGCTCCTTTTCGGTTTCCATGAATTGTAGGCATGTTTTTGTGATGTAAATGAGTTATAATGATGGAATTATATATGAGAATGCATAATATGATCTTACATGATCCACGTGATACCGAATGAAATTTTGAGACCCAGCGCAATGCTAAAATAAGTATTATTTTCCTTGCCTTTTTCATGCAAAACTCACATGATTCATGATATTAAGTTATGTAAAGGCATGAGATGAGTTAGAATGAGCTAAAATTCATGGTGTTACACAATGTTCCCATTTTTCTTTCTTTTTTGACCTGATAAAGCTAAAACTACCTAGTTAGCTTATTTTGAACCCTATAAGACTAATAGAATGAATGCCTAAATGCTACATGTCAAGGTTCTTATTTCTTATGGGACATGAAAACTTACTATGCCCTTACAAACTAATACAACCTTAAAATCAAATGAATACTATATTTCTCCAAATTCAAGCATCTTATTAGTATTAATGCCTTAAAAGACACTAATCCCTCTTTTTTAGAAGGTCTTGAGTAAGCAAGACATTCTAATTTGAATTATTGAATATCTTGGATATGATCCCACCCTAAATTTCTTCATACAAATTAAAATAAAAGGGAGGCATACTCATTAGACTTGTTTATGTAAAGTCTCATTTCCATGAGGATTTAATTTTTTCTAGGTCTTAGAAGGCAAGCTACAACCAAGTTATGAAATGCATAACCAAGCTTGATGAGAAATATTTATGGGAGTGAATTTACATTCAATACTATCAATAGATTGTTCAAAACTGAGTACAAGGGTGACTAATCATATCATTCCAGATCATGCTAGTCATAGGACAAACACAAATAATATTTGATATTGTCTTTTGTGCAACAAAGCAATAGATTTCTTCATTCTATTTTCAATATCAAGGCCTTGATTTGATTAACTAGTCTCAAGTAGTTATGGCAAGTATTTATAGTTGATATTTAGTAAGTTGACTAGTTTTATGCATGCTATTATTTACTTCTTTCATAGTAAGCCTAAACTTTTAGTTCTTGGTTTATTTTCTAACTTCTAAGTACAACCTTCAATTAAAAAATAATTATCTATCACTAAACTTTTAGTTCTTGGTTTATTTTCTAACTTTTAAGTATAGCCTTCATTTAAAAAATAATTATCTATCATTGAATTTATATTCAATTAATGTCACTTAAGTTTTACTCAAGGAAGAACAATTAAACTCTAAAATACTATGGTAGCGTAGCTTTTTTCTTCTCCAAGTATGTTTGTAATTTACATTTGATTGAATTATTCAATTATCATATGAATTTGAATAACTATTGTAGGGACAAAAGCACCAATGGCAGACTAGAAAACTAAACAAACTCAAGGTCAATCCCAATCATAGCCTTAACTGCAACCTAGCAACACTCCCATCCAACACTCTCTAACTTTAGATGTTGCTACTATTGTAGCTTTTTCTGCTACACCTTCTACGTATGGAATAGCTTTCCTAGGGATAATAACACT
The DNA here is from genome assembly GCA_032878935.1 of Erythrophleum fordii. NCBI lineage: Eukaryota > Viridiplantae > Streptophyta > Magnoliopsida > Fabales > Fabaceae > Erythrophleum > Erythrophleum fordii. The sequence goes on from JAVQMF010000038.1 coordinate 19,686,910, forward strand.
AGTATTAGGAGCCACTTTAGCCCTTGCTAGGTGGAAAGAGAAAACCCCCTATAAATAAGTCTCATGTTTGGGAGCATTTCAGAAAACTTCTATTAGATGAAACTAGAAGGGAAGATAAAGCTATATATCGATACTATGAGGCTTCCTATGCTTGTCACCCAACAAAACATGAAACAAATTCATTGAATAGGCAAAGCATATATTAAAAACTTGTATAGGACAAAAAATTAACCCATTTTAGCATATACCCAGCCTTTTGAGGGAGACAATATAAGTAGGGTTATAAGAACTTGAGTCCCTCACACATATAGTCTAGATGAATGTTGAAAGGCTCTAGCTAAGTTTGTAATATACGATGAGATGCCCTTTTAGTTTGTGGAAGAGAATGGGTTTTGAGAGTTGTTAAATCATCTAGAATCTAGGTTTCCAATTCTATTAAAAGTGCCGTTGCTAAGGATTTCTAAAACTCTACCATTAAGAATCTAAGAAGCTAAAATATTTATTTAAAAAATCATGTGCCCGTATGTATCTCATTACATATACTTGGTCATTAATTGAAAATTTTAACTACATGTGCTTGCAAGCTCATTTCATTAAAGAACAATGGAGATTACAAAAATGGATTTTAAACTTTTGTATAGTTGAAAACCATAAGGGTGACACCATTGGAAAGGCAATTGAGAAGTGTTTATTGGAATGGAGTATTGAAAAAGCATTCACTTTAACTTTAATAACACAAGCTTTAATGACATCACAATAGCATACTTGAAAAAATAACTGAAAAATTGGAATGGGTCAGTATGTGATGGAGATTATCTACGTGTGAGGTGTTGTGCTCATATTCTGAACTTGGTAGTGAATGATAGGTTAAAAGATTTACACGACTCTATTCCTGCCATTCAAAATGCTGTTAGATATGTTAGATCTTCTCCTGTAAGGTTACAAAAATTCAAGAATTTTGTTGAAAAGGAAAAGATAGAGTCTATGAGCCTTTTGTGTCTGGATGTTATGACTAGATAGAATTCCACCTACATGATGTTAGAGCATGCCATGAAGTTCCAAAAGTTATTTGAGATAATGGAAGATTAAGATGAGGCCTATAACACATATTTTAAAGAAGATGATAATCAAATTGATCCTCTTATGGCATATGATTGGAGTAACGTTTCAATATTTATTGACTTTTTAAAAGTCTTTTATAATATTATATTAAAATTTAATGGATCACTATATGTGACATCAAATGCATGCTTCTATGAAATTACTCATATTCAAACTATGTTACAAGCAAGTATGATAAGTATTAAGAGAAGCCAAAAAACATAAACCCTTTTATTAGTAATAACGGTTGTATTAAACCCTAGGTATAAACTTGCATATGCAAATTCTACTTTTAATTATATATATCTTGATCATGATGTGTGTGGGGCCATGAAAAAAAAAAATCAAAAATGCCTTGTATCGTCTATATGAGCAATATTTTGTAGGGATTGTTAATGAATCAATTGAAACAAATGATGCTTGTAGTGGATTCAAGGGAAGGGAGGTAGTTGAGAGGATATTAGCATATCTTGATCTAAAAAACAAATGGATTGTGTCAAAAATACTAAAATTTACTTGCAAGCAAAAAACACAGTTAGAGAAGCATCTTATAGCTAATTTAGTTGAGGAAGAAAGGTCTTTTGATATCTTGGCATGGTGGAATGTTTTCTATGATTGCACGTGATGTGTTAGCTATGCCGGTATCCATAGTGGCTTCTAAGTCTACTTTTAGCACTAGAGGGTGTGTATTTGATATATTTAAAAGTTCATATCATCACTGAAGATGACTAAAGTACTCATTTGCACCCAAAATTAGCTATCCCCTAAAGAATTTTAATGATCACGAGTATAATCAATATAAAAAGTTTGAGAATATTATTGAATCAAGTACATTTCATACTTTTAGAATAAACTGGCTATGATGCATTTCTTTCTTGTGAGTTTAACTTTCTAATTTCTCATTAGTTTATTTTTTAAAGATGTTTTAAGAGGAACAAGTGTTACCAACAATATTACGAGCATTGATTGATATGCTTTTGTTTAACTTTCCTAATTTGCAATTTATATTTTTTATTTTTTATGTTATAACTCCTAGTACAATATATTTTGGATCTTATATGATTTCATTTTATTGTCGTTTGTCAATAGTTGATGTTGATTCCTTGTGATTACATGGATTTGCATATTAATATGCAGACGGTTTTTTTTTTCTTTTATTTTGGCTATGCATTTAAGATTTTTTTTTCTTGTTATTTGATGAACAATTGATTGATTTAGTGCTTGTTGAAAATGTTAGTGATGAGCACTTAAAAAAGGAATGGTGACTTTGACAATACAATAGTAGTTTTACTCTAAAATTGACTTTGATTCTCTAATTTTTGATTTGCTACTTGCTAAAAGTGTCATGTATGAGTACTTTAATAAGGATGCTGGCTTCTTTTTTAAGGATTGAATGGATTACTTGCCATATTTCTAAGTTGGTTTGTGTTTTAATTTTTTTGGGGAACTTTTTGTCTATTTTCTTTTCAATGGTTGATTTTCTGCTTATAGAAAATGTTATGAATGTACATTTTGATAAGAATAGTGAATTTACCAATGTAAATAGTGGAGAATTGCTTTTGTTTTTAGGTATGTTATTATTTTAAGTCTTTATAATATTATTAGTCCTCGGTTTTTTAAACTTTGTTTTAGAATTGAATGGTTGTTAAGTGCATTTGCATTAAAAAAATATATCAACTCTATGTCTTCAGTGCCTTTATTTTTGTCTTGAATTAGCTTTTAATTTGTGAATAGTTGAATTGCTATTTGTTTTTAAAAAATATATTTTTTTAGCTTTAACAAAAAGAAAAAAAGTAAGAAACTACTAGCCTAGGCTACCCTAACCTACCTAGCCCACCCTAAAATTGGCTTGCCAAGTCAGGCCATAAGTATAAAAACACGCCTCATGTGTTAATAATGTTGGGCATCAAGCTTATTACATACCCGGCCCAACCCTGCCCATAAATAATGTAAAGTCCCATATCGTAAACGAAGGTCCTGAGCTAAGGCTATATAAGTAGGAGTGATACTCTCCCTACTAGCAATGCATTTTCCCACAGAAGGAAAGAACAAAACCCTGGCAACAAAACCCAATTTTGGACATGGCCAAACTGGGGACAATATCTCTAGAGACTCTATATGGAGGCGGTATCAGAGCCAGCCTAACCACATGTACAACTTGAGGACGAGTTGGCCCCATTGGGATGGAATGTAAAGCCCCATATCAGAGAGGAAGGTCCTGAGCTAAAGCTATATAAGTGGGAATGGTAATCTCCTCTAAACCCTAAATGCATTTCCCCATAAAAGGGAGGAACAAAACCCTGGCAATGAAATCCAATTTTAGACATGGCCAGATTGGAGACAATATCGCTGGAGGCTTTGTATAGAAGTGGTATTAGAGCCAACCTAGTTGCATGTATAACTCAAGGATGGGTTGGCCCAAAAAGGGTTGAAATGTAAAGTCTCACAATGGAGAGAAAGGTTCGAAGTTAAGGCCATATAAGTGGGAGTGGTACTCTCTCCACCAGTGACGCATTTTCTCTCAAAAGGGAGGAACAAAACCCCGGCAATAGAATCCAGTTTCAAACATGGCTAGAGCAGGGACAATATTGCTAGAGGCTCTGTATGGAAGTGATATCAGAACTGGCCTAACCGCTTATGCAACCCAAGGACGAGTTAGTCCTAAAAAAGGGGTAGAATATAAAGTCCCACATTAGAGAAGAAGGTCCAGGGCTAAAGTCATATAAGTGGGAGTGGTACTCGCTCCACCAAAAATGCATTTTCCTGTAAAAGAGAGGAATGAAACCCCAACAATGAAACCTAGTTTTAGATGCCGAACTAGGGACAATATTGTTGGAGACTCTGTATGGAAGTGGTATTAGAGCCGGCCTAGCCGCATGTACAACCTGAGGACAAGTTGGCCCTAAAAAGAGGTAGAATGTAAAGTCCCACATCAGAGGGAAAGATCCTGAGCTATGTGTGACGACCCCATATTTGAGGATGTCAAAATTTTGAGGTTAGCTTTGCAGGAGTATCCAGAGTCTTCCAGAAAGGGCTAGAAAACTCTGGAGCACTCTAGAAGAGACCAGAGGAGTCTAGAAGTTTCCAGAAGGTATTGGAGAACTCATGAAGGATCTGGAAATCTCTAGACTCATGTGGAATGTTCTGGACTACTCTTGCATGTTCTAGAACTCTCTTGTATATTCTAGAGTTTTCCTTGTAAATATTTAGGGTAGGAACATTCTAGAGGATGTATATAAACCGTAGGATAGATTTGATCTCCACCGTCCATTAAGGAGGTGGGAACATTCTAGAATTTAGGGGAGGCCTATAAATACCTCCACCCCTCCTCATTTGTAACAATCCAAGAATTGAGCAATACACAAGTGTTCTCTTCTAAACACTCTCTAGCTCACTTTGTTACTCATCTTGCCTACTTGAGGGTTCAGCTGACTTAGCAAGATCAAGAGGGTTGATCCAAGCTAAGGCCAGCACGGTTGAGGATTTGGGATATAAGTTCCAAGGCCGTGACAACGTGGTATCAGAGCTTTGGTTCGAGGGAACCTAGTTCAACTGCTGGTTCGAGGGAGCCAAGTTTGTAGGCAAGGATGTCTAGGACAACTGAGGAAGTTGCCGTTCGTGTGGAAGGAAGGGGAAGGGAGTCTCAACCACCACATGAGGGTGGCAAGAAAGGGCGAGGCTCGAGCAAAGTCCATGCGGAAGACTTTGCCACCTTGTCCGTGAAAGTTTCTGCTCTAGAGGATGCCATGCTGGAGATGGCTTCTAGGGTAGAAAGGGTTGAGGGCGACCTGAGTACGCTTGAGGCCCATTCCTTAGGAGAACTCGAGGGTCTGAAGACAAGCGTGGAAGCCTTGCACAATGCTGAGGAGCAACGTGCTGACTCTATGCGATCACTGGAAGAAGTGGTGATGGATGCCATCACTGCTATGCAGAATCAATTAAACTCCCTTAAGGCTTCATTGGAAAGCCAAGGGAGGAATCCATTGGTGGTTGGAACCAGTGGACCAAGGGAAGTAAGGTTGGATCTTCCCAAACCGAAGGAATTCAAGGGAGTGCGTGACGCCAAAGAAGTGGAGAACTTCTTGTGGCAGATGGAGCGCTATGCTGAAGGCTTGGGGTTGAACGATGACCAAGCCAAGGTACGCACCGCTTCTCTATTCCTCACTGATAATGCCATGTTATGGTGGCGAAGAAAGCATGCCGACATAGAGAAGGGTCTTTGCACCATTAACACATGGGAAGAGTTCAAGAAAGAACTCAAAAGGCAATTCTACCCAATGAGCGTGGTCTACGAGGCACGAAAGAAGTTGAGGGAACTTCGGCATAAGACCACGATTTCAGACTATGTGTGGGAATTCACAACATTGATGTTGCAAATTCCTAACCTGGGTAGCGAGGAGCTTCTTTTCTACTTCATTGATGGACTTCAAAATTGGGCAAAACATGAATTACAACGCCGAGGAGTGAAGGACATTGATGAAGCCATAGCAGTCGCAGAGAGCCTCACAGAATTTCAAAGGGAAAAGGGAGAATCCTCCAAGTCCAAGCCATCTGAGACTAATCATGAACAAGGTGGGGGAGGCAAGGGTAAGGAGGAAGACAAAAGGGAAAAGGGGGGCAATGGCAAGCCACCCTTCAAGAAGGCAAATGATGGTCAGAAGAGGAAGACTGACCTCAGTTGCTTTGTGTGCAAAGGTCCCCATAGAATGAAGAATTGTCCCAAGTTGGGGACGCTGGCAGCCATGGCTGAGGAACGAGAAGCTCAAGAAGAAGAAGAGGAGAAGGCAGGAATGGGGTCACTCCAACTCCTTAATGCCTTGGAGGTTAAGCCTACACCTAAAGTCCCTAAGGGTGAGGGGCTACTTTATGTGGAGGCGAAGTTGAATAGGAAGCCTGTCAACATCATGCTGGACACTGGGGCTACCCACAACTTCATCACTCCTGAAGAGGCCAAAAGGGTTGGTCTCAAGGTAGAACGAGGAGGAGGATTGATGAAGGTTGTCAACTCCTCTCCTAAACCAATTTGTGGTATGGCTCGAGGGGTCGAGTTATGCCTTGGAGGGTGGCGCGACAAGGTAGATCTCTCTGTGGTTCCTATGGACGACTTCAAGGTGGTTCTTGGATTAGAGTTCATGAGGAAGGTGCACGTCTGCCTTGTACCACATTCAGACTCAATCCTTATACTGGAGAAGGGAGCTAGTTGCGTGGTGCCAACTTCAAGGGGAAGTGGTGGACAACACTTGTCAGCCATGCAAGTAGCGGATGACTTTAAAAAGGAAGAAGCATCCTACTTGGCAGCCCTCAAGGATAGGGATCCCAGAAGGAAGTTAAGTATCCCTTACCAGGACATAAGGGTACGTAAGTCACCAAAGAAAGCCTTGCCTTGTCAAGGGATGAAATAAGGAAGGTATACTCAAAAGGTTCGTAAACGTTGGAGGAAGTATGTACCACAATTGGCAAGGGAATGTCAAGTGGGTGACATGCATACTCAATGGATCGTGCAAGAAAGAGAGATTCCTCCATGCACGAAGCCTCGGGTCAAGTGGAAGGATCTTCGGTGGGTCGAAGATCATTTGCCAAGACAATGACGAGGGCGTCATTGGAATAGGTGGGGGAAAATGTGACGACCCCATATTTGAGGATGTCAAAATTTTGAGGTTAGCTTTGCAGGAGTATCCAGAGTCTTCCAGAAAGGGCTAGAAAACTCTGGAGCACTCTAGAAGAGACCAGAGGAGTCTAGAAGTTTCCAGAAGGTATTGGAGAACTCATGAAGGATCTGGAAATCTCTAGACTCATGTGGAACGTTCTGGACTACTCTTGCATGTTCTAGAACTCTCTTGTATATTCTAGAGTTTTCCTTGTAAATATTTAGGGTAGGAACATTCTAGAGGATGTATATAAACCGTAGGATAGATTTGATCTCCACCGTCCATTAAGGAGGTGGGAACATTCTAGAATTTAGGGGAGGCCTATAAATACCTCCACCCCTCCTCATTTGTAACAATCCAAGAATTGAGCAATACACAAGTGTTCTCTTCTAAACACTCTCTAGCTCACTTTGTTACTCATCTTGCCTACTTGAGGGTTCGGCTGACTTAGCAAGATCAAGAGGGTTGATCCAAGCTAAGGCCAGCACGGTTGAGGATTTGGGATATAAGTTCCAAGGCCGTGACATATGGCCATATAAGTAAGAGTGGTACTCTCTCTACTAACAATGCATTTTCCCATATAAGGGAGGAATAAAATCCTGGCAACAAAACCCAGTTTTGAACATGGCCAGACTAGGGATATTTTTGTTGGATTAGAAAAATAAATAAATAATATTTTTTATCGTAAAAAATTTTTTATCATATTATCATACTTCTACACAATTTCTCTCCTTTAAAATTAACATAAATTTTCGTAAATATTTTCCCCTCCTTCTAAATGATTTTTTCCTTTAATTTTTGTCTCACTAATTTTTTTGTTTAAACTTCAAAACTTTAATGGCTTATATCTTTATATATACTCGATTATTTTAAGTATATGACCACTTATTTTGTTATATATATTGAGATCTATGTAATAAGGGATATAAAAAAAAATATGGATTCAAAGAAGGATACAAGAGAAAAAATGTAAATATAGAAGTTAAAATTTTAAAATACATAACTTAAAGTTCGATGGTTTAATTGGAATTTTTTTTATTTTGGGTATGTTTTTCAAAACACATGTCATAGAGTCAACCATAGCTAGGTTTCCTAACTATTTTTTCCAAAACAAGTCTTTGACTATTTTAAGTTTAAATTTTCTTACTTTTAAATTAAAAAATATATATTTTTTTTATCTTATTTTTTCTTACCTAAACATGATAATTATACTAAGGAGAGTCTTGGGAAAGGTCTTCCCCCTTTTAATTATTTGTAATTTGTAAAATATATTTATAAATTTTTAACTAAAAGTATACAATAGCCCTTCAAATAATATTTTCTTTCATTTAAGTACTTCAATTTTTTAATTTTATATTCACCTCTACCAATATTTCCCTCCTTCTAAATTTTAAAATTTATATAAAATATTTTTTTATCATTATACATATAAACTTTAAAATAATTTAATAATAAAAAACCTGGTGTCTATGGTAAAATCCAATTTATAAACATAGGACAACATTTTCCTCAATCCCAATGGAACCAAAAACACGAGTCAAGCGCAATTGGTGAAATGGAGTGATTACCTCAAGAAAAACTAATTTACCATAGGTTTTTTTTTCCACTTTACTCGCGTGTGCTAAAAGTTTTTTTTTTCATAACCAAAAAAAAAAAGGAATAAAAAGGGCAATAAAAGAGGATGCTTTTGCAGGAAAAGCAATTCAGATCTCAAGCTACTCTCTTCTCGCTCTACACTCTATGATATCTGCATTTTACATGCTTAATGATTATCCTTTTTCAAGTTTCCATTTTTTGTGTATTGTTCTGAATGTGATAATTGTTCTTGTATCATAATTGGGTTTATTTATCAGATTTTGTTTTCTGTCTTCAAAGTTCACTTACAGTGGTCTTGGCCTTTTGCATTGATGATTAAGAACTTGGTTTCCTTGACAATTGAGATTTTTGTGGAAGAAAGAGATGTTATTGCCAAGCTTTGTCCCTTTTCTCTTTTTGGTCATCAAAGCTTTGTACCTTAGTTATTATGGACTTATAGTGACTACATCTTGAAGAGAGCAAGTGTGACACAAATTTCGTCAAGAGTCTTTAGATCCCAAACGGTGAAAACTATTGTATATATTCGTATTATGATTATTGGTTGACAAAAATTCAATTTTAAAGATCTTAAAGCACTAAAACCTTCAAGATTTCATATTTTAAAATTTTTCCTCTTCTTCATTGTTATCTTAAATTAGGAGGAGAATGCAACTTTACATGGAAAAGTTGTTGCATTGGAGGAGGACCTATGCAATTCAAAACAAGAGATCTCTTATCAGAATCTTTGTCGCCAATTAGAAAAGGTGCATGAATGAGTGGCCTTAGTATTTGGGCAATGAAATAAATTGAAATATATGGTTAAGTGAAAAATATTTGAAAAGTAATGAAAATTTATTCCTTGAATTTTATGTGATGATTTTCTGTTACTTTGATGCTTAATTCTGGCTTGCACAGGAACTCAAGGACTTGAAAGATCATGAACAACAAATGAAGCCTATGGTATGAATTGTAATACTACTATGGCTTTTGATTGCATAACACCGTAGTTTTATTTAAAATAGTCCTTCTTGAATCTATCATAGATATTGATGTCTAATGAAGTAGAGAGCATATGCAAACATTTGCTTTGATAATAATTTGTGGGTCCCTTTGATAATAATCATTTTCTCCCCTCCCCTTCCTTCCTTTTCTATACATGCACAAGTTTCAAGTCTTGAATTTTTTTTTCTTTTGCCTTACTCTGAGCTCTCAAAATTTTTGGGTTTTTGCCTATTTGGTATAAATTTTGCTTCCTTCGGACAACCTTCTCCTTTCATGTCTTATGTTGAGAAATAATACTTAAATTGAAATAATCTATTGGCTTATGCTCAATTAAACAAATAAATTAAGTTTTTATTTATTTATTTATTTGGATATTTGGGCATTTGTTTTGTTTTATGTAGCAAAGGAAAGTCACAATAGAGGTGTTTGCCATAGAGACCTAAAGGTGAGACTCTTATAATTGCTATTTATATCTTTCATTATTTTCCCTTTTTGCTTCAGCTCTTTTAGGAGGTGTTGTCAACCGCTGCTATAGTACTAAGCTGAAAACATGCATAAGGTATTAAGCCATTGTTGTTTCTAAAAGTTTTAGTTGGATTTTGCACTTGGTGTGTGGGGCGCTCTTAGGATATGATATTTTAATGTTTGGTAATGAAAGTTGGGCTCAAAGATTATGCAATAACTGATATTTCATTTTCTTCTTCATCGTCCACTTAGCTCTGAGAATATGCTCTCAATAAGCAATTGGAATTATTTTTTCCTGAGCTGAGAACTTTTTCTATAACATGGCTCCAAGGAGGAGGTTTCTTCCAGCCACATTTTTGTTGTTAAAGAGCTAAAATTCTGGAAAGTAGCAGCGGATGCTTTTCAAATGATTGAATTTTATAAAATGCAATTTTCTCAATGGATTGCTCCTTAATATTTTATTTGCCTGGATGTGATGCTAATAAAGATTTTTCTTTTATTTTTTTAAATATCATATGCTGCATCATTGTTATTATTTTCTAATGGATTGCTCCTTGATATTTGCTGGATGCTACGATGGTTCCTTCTTTGAAACTTAAGAATCTTAAGGTCATATTTTTCCTATGAAAAGATTAAAAAAAAAAAAAAAGCCACCTCATACAAGAAAGAGGGACCACAATGTTCACGACAAAATTCCTTAGTTTTAAAGGTGAATAAAATCTTAATGCTACTAATAACATTGGAGAATTAGATAATCAATCTATATTCTTTAAATATATATGCACTTGCAGTCTTGGCAGTAATCAATCTTTGAAATGACCACATTGATATAGGTTCTTAGCTTTGGTGCTACGGATTCATAAATGCAGTAATTCAAGCAGGGAATTCAAATATGGTCATTCTTGTGTTTTTGGCTTAAACTGGTTTACGTTCCATAAAATTTTTTGGATACCTGAAATGGAACTTCTTTAATTCATACTGTTGCCTACAAATTTCTTGTGTTCTGGTGTTCAATATGATACAAGCAATTAATTGCATGTATCATTTGTAGGTTGTTGATTTTACTTGGTTTTTCATTGGTACGGTTACTGAAAAGCTAAAGATGAAATGCTATGATGGATTGAATTTTCTAAATATGAAAATCATCCTTCTTATCCAAGTTGGTAGGATGTTGCTAGTAATCTATCTAGATAGCTATACAGTCTTTTTAAATTTCTGTAAGTATTTGGTTTAACTATGACAACCCAAGGTTGGATGCTCATGCTTCTCTGGCTTTTATGAGGAAATTTGGGGAGATATATGATAGTATAATTATCTTTGTTTTGTGCTTTAAAATTATGAAATAATTTTTTTGAAAATAACCTTTTAGTGGTGACTTTTGTTGCCACAATTTTTTAAAACAAAAAATTGTTAACAATGACTATTGTTGAAATTTTTTTTTTTAAAGTAGTTCTCATGGTAAACTACTATGAGAATATGAAAATTGCAAACTTTTTTGCATTCTCATGATAATTTATTATGAGAATTTGCAATTTTTTTTATAATTCTCATGGTAAAATAATAAAAGAACATTAAAAAATTGATTTTTTTTTTTAATTTTCATAGTAAATTATCACAAGAATTCCATAAGAAAGTCATGAATTTCATCACAACTCTTGAAAAATTATTTTTATAGAATTTTTTTTATGTTCTTATGGAAATTTTTTGCAAGAATTGTGAACTCTTATTGCTATTTTTTTTTTTTTACAACTCAAAATCTATGAAAATTTTTGTGAGAACAACAATTCTCATGGAATTTTGAAGTTTTTTTTCATGAAAAAATTCCATGAGAATTTTGCAACTTTTTTGTAGCAAGAGTGTTCAACTCCTTTCAAACAAACAAGTAACAAAAGAGGAGAGGGAGAGCAAGGTAGGTGTTTTTACATCTAACTTCTCCTCAATCAAGTGGGATGAGGAGGGTTGTAGAAAATCAAAGTTGCTTCTTCCTCTACATCTCTCTCCTTTTGTATCTCAAACTCTCTTTGTTTCTCTTGTTTTTCATCTCTCTCTCTCTCTCTCTCTCACTCACTCTCATACACACACACATTGCCTCTCTCTCCACTTAAGTAGGAGGTATGTGTGTTAGGGGAAGGAAATATAGAGGCAAAAAGGGCCAATTGACTTATTAAGAAAGCCACTCCTTTCCCTCACTTTTTTTTTTTTGGAAAAATTAAAGGGGCTTGTCAAAGAAGCCAAAATTTACTTGATTTTGATTCAGTTTTCACGGAATTGTCATATGATTTGCTAGAAGTTTTAATTATAAAAGTTGTTTTGATCATTAATACAATCAGTTTTATATAAAGACCTCTTTTTCACTTTGTTATTTTAATATGGGAAAAAGCATAATTTGACCCCATGAAAAATTGTATTTTTGTCTCTAGTTAAAATTGCATTCTAACTCTTAACTTTCTTTCATTATATTTTGACCCTTAGATTTTATCCCCAAAAAAAAAAATTATTACCTAAGTATTTTTCTTATATTTTCAAACCTTTCATGATTAGATGAATTTTTGAAAATTCATTTTTTAAGTACTTATTCCTTAATTATTATTTAGTAATCAAGAATTAATCCCAATTAATTCTAATAAATTTTAGATAATTCATAAAAATTATTAAAAAAATCTAAAAATTTTTGGTTGTCCAAATAAAATTTTAGAATGTCTTGAGATTCATAATTTACCTAAATTCTGAAGTTTCTACTAGAAATTCATATTATTAATTTTTAGTAATTATTTTAATTTTAATTAACTATGAAACTTAAGGATGTTATACCCATGGAAGTATAAATCCCATCCTAAAGAGTGTTCACAGTAGTCAATCTAAACAAAAGTAATTAGGTAAAAATCCTATATGGGTAGTTAAATATGATTGAAGAAAGACAACTCACCATGTGTCATGGACAGTTATATTAGAAGAAGATGACAAGGGCTTCCAACAAAAAACTCTATCCAAGGGAATTCAAGGTTAATGATCTATTCCTCAAAAAGATCCTAACAAACTAGGAAGATGATCGAGGCAAATAGGCTCCAACATATGAGTATGTTGTCAAATATGTTTTCTCAAGAGGTGTATTAATCCTAACAAACATGGAAGGCCATGAATTGGCAAGGCCTATCAACATGGACACTATCAAAAGATGCTGTGCATTTGAAAAAAAAAAAAAAAGTTCACTTGGTTGAAAACTTGAAAAGGCAACCTAAGCAAAAATTAAAGGTGGCCCAAATATAAATGAAAGCTAAGAAAGAGGAAGACATTTAAAAAAAAAAAAAAAAGTTTGTTAGGCTAAAGACACAAAAACGCAATAGAGGCAAAAGTTAAAGTATAAACAAAACCCATTGAGTGAGATAGTTTGGATGAAAGTTACAATAAAATTCTAACTATGCATTTTGGCTGAGGTAAAGAGCTTAATCTTTTATTTATAATCCTTGAGGAATGAGTAGTTTAGAATTGGGCAACAAAAATCTCAGTTGACGTCGATAAAGTGCATATCTTTGGCAATGTTGCAAATCACTCAGCAGAATTTCACAAGACCAAAAGTATAGAATACTATACAAAAGAATTTTTTGTATCTAGTTCTTTTAAGTTCCTTTGCCTTAAATGAATTGTTGTTTCATTGTATATGATAAGTATACTTTGTTTTGAATATTAATCAATAAGAACTATTCTTCTAAAAAATTATTGTTATTTATTTTGGTGAATATCTCGTCCCAATTCACAAGTGGACCATTTCATTTATGCTTTATATAAAACAAGTCAACAACTAAAGAGTAACATTCATCAAAACAATTATAGAGTATGATATGTTTAGTGCTTTTTCTTAACTCCCACTTAGCCTTTGAGATCTTTGATTATTGCTTAAGAAATGGGTAAAAAGAATACTGAAAATGAATAGTTCAACATCAAGACCAATAAATTTTGATATCTAAGGGCAGTACCTAGAATTATTTACTCATCATTGGTTCTTTGAATTAAGAAAATACAATAGCTCTATCATACAGCCCAATTGAGGACAAGAATATTAAGGATCTAGTTAAATGGAAATTCTTAAAGGAGAAGCAATGCATTTGCCCTAAATGATTAATCATTTTAAGAAAAATTTAAAGATGATGCATTTGTCATTTCATTTCTTATTGAAGGTAATGTTTTTTAGAGATATTGCTTTTACTTTTACTAAAGCAAAATAAGAAGAGTAATCTTATCTCTTACAAGGTTCAACATTCCATATGTGTTATGCATTGCGTGCGTGTACATATGTTGCATTAAATTATTTTTTCACAAGTTCTGGGGCAAAAAAGAAGTAAAATCTCCAAGTACAAGAACCCAAATATCTTGCCTCAAGTATTATACCTCTGCATCATAAACCTTATAAGTATACATATTCTTGCACTACAATGCATATATCATAAAGGATCATATTCTTGTATTACAAATCCCTTTCAAAGCCCAATAAAAACAAACACCCTTTCAAAGTCTTATAAAGAGAATCACCTTTTTCAAAGCCTTGTAAATATAGGCACCTTTTCAAAGCCCTATAAAAACAAACACCCTTTTCAAAGCCATGTAAAAACAGACACCCTTTTTAAAACCTTATAAAAATAGGCACTCTTTTCAAAAGTCTTGAAAAGACAAGTGTCCTTTTAAAACCTTGTAAAGCCAAGCACCCTTATAAAACCTTACAAAGACAAACACTCCGTCAAAGTTCTATAAAAACAAGAACTCCTTTAAAACCCTGTTAAAATACGCACTCTTTTAAAGCGTTATAAAGATAGGTGCCCATTTACAAAGCTTTTAAAAAAAGATACTCCTTTTCAACATCTTGTAAAGACAGGCTCCTTTTAAAAGCCTATAAAGATGGGCACCCCTTCAAAGTCCTATAAAGACAAGAACCCTTTCAAAGCCTTATAACAACAAGCACCCACTTCAAAGCCTCGTAAAGATAGGCACCTCTTTTCAAAGTCTTGTAAAGACAGACACATTTTCAAAGCCCTGTTATGCAGGCACTCTTTAAAGCCATATTCTGTAGGTACTTGACCACGAAAAATTTTATGTGTGTCCGCAAGTGCACGGGTCGGATCAAGTAGTTCAGTAATAAGTAAAAGTATCGTTCCCACGAAGAATGATTTAAATGCAATTAGGCAATGCACAACCTACTTTCATCCACGTTAAGCAACCAATTAAAAAATTCTTGAACTTAGAACTAATTTTAAAATAAAAAAATTTGAAGAAAACTTGGTTGACAAAGAAATTTTAGATAAAAATCTAAGGCTTAGAAATTACCTAGAGTCACTATTCCCTTTATGCTTACTAGAACTTAATTTCTTGTTCAATTGTAATTAATTTTCACCTTGTGGGTTAAGAGATTCAGAAGCTATAACCATCCGTCGATGTAATTATAGCCCTACTCGCCCCTAAAATCTAAGTGTCCTTAGAATTAGGTTGGAGTGCATCAAATACTATAACCCTCTACAAACCAATTAAGGCAACTAGGTATATTTCTATCACAATTACAAATTAGATAATTCTAAACTTAATTTATCCAACTCTTAGGTCCAATTAGAACTCCTTTTTCAAGGTCAATTCCAATTACCCAAATCAAATCCAAGAGGTGGCCAATCCCTTAGGAAGTATTAAGTAAGAGAAGGATACACAAGGCTCCAATCATCACAATCAACAAGAAAAATAAAGATTTAGTTCACATCAAGTTCATAGTACTCTAGGTAAAGAGGAATTTAGCTACACATAGCTAAATCAACAGTGAATCCCAATCAAATACATGGAGAAGATGAAGAGAAACAGCAAAAGCAAACAAAGGAATGAGAGAAATGCATAACGTTGAGCTCCCCCTTGATTCTTCCTCTTCCTTCACCCTCCAAGCTTGAAGAGCCTCCAAAGACCACCCAAAGATGCCTCCTGGACGTTCAGAACCCTTCTCTATCACAGAATTCCCCGAGCCCTAACTCCTTCTCCTCTTTTTTTAGCTTAAAAACTAAAACTGTACGTTTCAGGGCTGGTCTCGCTATGGCGAGGAGCGTCTCTCGCTATGGCAAGATCTCATAAGTTCTCAGACTTCTGCTGCATTCGCTACTTCCACGCTATAGTGAGTTGGTCCCTGGACTTTCTATGCAACGCGACTTCGCTATTGCAAAGTGTCCCCTTCGCTACGACGAAAGTATAATCTCACTACAGCGAACTGTGTTCTCGCTATAGCGAGAAGACTTGTTCAATCTGCCTTTTCACTTTTCAGCTTCCCTCTTTTATTTTCAACTCTTTCTACACTTTGTTACTTTTCCCTGAAATTGAAATCAATCATAAAATGAGGCTCAAACTGATAAAAATGTTACAATTAAAATACTTTCTTTATTTTGTTTGATTGACTACACTTTTAACCATATTAATCAAGAGAAAAGTACTTTGCCTCCCTAATTTAGTATCAAATATATTCCTTTTGAATCCTAAATTAGGAGGTTATCAAACTCCCCCACACTTACATCCTTGCTTGTCCTCAAGCAAGTCTTTAAAAAGGATCAAGCAAATGTGATTAAGTACTTCTTTTTCACAATGAATACCCAATCAATCAGAATTTCAAACCCCCCCACACTTCTAATGAACCCAATTTCAGAAGCAAAAGCTCAGCAAAACTCAAATTGAATTTGAAAACAATGTACTCATAGTAACACCCTGATTTCTAAAGTGTGTGTGTGTTCCACAAGAGATGTTAAGAAGCAATCAAGTAATCCTCAATAAATCCTTCCTGCAATTTCAAGACCTAATCCAACCATCAATCATCAAAGCTCATTGAGAGGGGTCTCTATTGTTCAATGTAAACTTATTTTCAGCACATTCATTTTTTTTTTCTCCTCATCAATTCACTTAATCCTTTTGACGCGAATGACAACATTGGTTATGAAGCCGCCCGATTACTCAGATTAAGGAAATCCTCAGAGGGCTACTAGCATACTCTTGGTTTTATCACTGTTTGACGCGAAAGTCCACACTTTTTAGTGCAAACCCCTGGTTACTAAGTGATTTCAACTATTGGAGTAGAGAATCATTTTATTTTATCCTTTTTTTTTGTTTTTTTTTTACAAGATATCCCTCTCAACTGACAATCAAGTATCCATCAGGAACAGATAAATTTGGTAGATCTAAAATAACTGGAGGCTCATTAAAAGAAAAACTTGAATCACTTTAAAAATCATCTTGTAGAAAAATTCTCCTATTGTGGGTGCACACTACAACTACATTACTTTCTTTATTCATTTCGAGTTCGCTTAACCCCCACATTCATTAATTAGTATTCATCTAAAGTAAGAGGGGATGAATTTGATTTATATCCACCTATCCTATGTTTATCTATGTTTACCTTCCCCCACACTTAAAGGTTACATTGTCCGCAATGTGCAAAATGGGGGAAACAAGAAATAGAAAAAGAGAAGCAGACGAGGACGAAGGGAAGGGATGTAAGGAGGTAGAAAGAAGAGACTCCCCTGATAAGAAGAGATAATAAAGCGAGGGGATGCGTGTGAACAACTCCTTCATCTGAGAGACAAAAAAAATAGACAAAGCACATGCAGCAAACAATAAGTTGGGGTTAGAAATAAGATAACAATTAAGAGCATAGCCAATTCAGGATTTAAAAATAGAATCAGATACAGTTATCAAAATGGAAAGGGAGGGAAAATAAAACAGAAATGGGCAGCAGGATATAGAAGTCCTAAGAGTTAGAAGGCCCAGGTCGACCTTGAGGTGCAGGATCCTGAGGAATAATAATGACCGAGGGCGGAGGAGCCTCAGGAGGTGGTGGTGGAGGTGCAGGCATCAGGTAGTCCATAAGCATCTACAACTGATCTTTCATTGATAGGATATGCCCTTCTAGCCTATCAATTGACTCTCTTGCCCAATCCTCAAATTCTGTGTGATATGGTGCACCGTGTCCCATCGGCTCTGGAGTACCTAGTCGCTGCTGTGAGGGAGGAGGCGGAAATGCCTCAGGCTGGGCCTGTGCAGGTGCTCTGTGTCTACGAGGCTGTCCCGGCACATCCTTCTTACTATCATATTTGAAGGGGCCCTTTGGTTTGAACTGAGCGTCATTTTTGGAGACGCGGCTACCCCCTATGGTAAGTAACTCTGTAAGCATATGAGGGTAAGCCAGGCTGACCCTGTCGGACCTCGCTACCTGCTTGAAATTTAGGTACATGAGACAGGGGATGTTCACCCGTGCCTAGTCATGAAGCACCAAGTCAGAATGGCCCGTTCTTAGATCATGTCAGATCCATGAGAACTCGTTAGGATGTTGCTGGTGATGAATTGCAACCAAAACTGAGCAGGTTTGTTGAGTTGGTTAACGGGATAGACCTTGTTGACCAGCCGTGCTCGTCCTTCTTCTGCAATAGTAGTTTCTACCTTTTCCCAAGGGATAGATTGAGGATTCTCCAGGTAGGACTGGAATGCACATTCTGAGACATCGAGTAATTCATAGAAGTCTTGAAAGACTTTCTCATTGATGCGTACCCAGGCCGAACGGCAATAATATTCGTCTTCCTCCTCTTCAATGTCCTCAAAGTTAGCATACAGCTCTTGGATCATCAATGGGATCCGATGCACTGGCTTTTTGGTGAATCCTTACAACCCATGCCACTCAAAATCAAAGAAAGTCAGATCCAAGACATGGGGTGCATAGTAACGGTCTTCAACAACCCCTCTATCAGAGAAAAGTCGCTCAAAGCGAAATTTCGCTCTGGCTGATGCAAACCGATCCTTATCATATGATTTCTTCTTTTGTTTCGAGGATGAGGCTTCAGTAGTCTTGAGTTGCTTTTTAGGAGCCATAACTGTGAAATTCAAATAAGAAAGACAGACAGAAATTAGTA
The DNA here is from genome assembly GCA_032878935.1 of Erythrophleum fordii. Lineage (NCBI taxonomy): Eukaryota > Viridiplantae > Streptophyta > Magnoliopsida > Fabales > Fabaceae > Erythrophleum > Erythrophleum fordii. The sequence continues at coordinate 19,705,610 of JAVQMF010000038.1, forward strand.
GCAGCATTAATGGGAAACCATAGGATGAGAAAAAGGAAAAAGGAGTTAATCATATGCATGCGGCATGCTTATAATAAGGAAAGACACGACTAAAAACATACAAGGGACTAGGGGGCAAGGAATATAGAAGCAAACCAAGCAAAATGGTCCAGAACAGCGCAGTTTCTGGAAAAACTCTCGAACTTGCTGTAGCAAGTTTGAGCTCGCTAGTTCTACACAGCCAAATTAAAATGAAGGAACAACCAAATTAAAACTATCTTTCTGCATAAAAACATTTGACCAACAGAAACCATCCAGAAAAACTGACCAATTGACCCCTAAATACACAGATCTAATCAAAACGAATCTAACCCTAACATGACCAGAAACAACGAAAACAACCAGCGATTCAGAGGAGAAAGGAGTCAATCGACTTACCTGATGCAAGGAATGCGATGGATGAGGAGAATGCGAGCGTAGGAGGCGCGAGATCCAGCAAAAGAAAGGAGAGAAAGAGTGGGTGCTCCATCGCAGTGGTGAGAAAGAAAAACGACAGAGTGGCGAAATTTTGTGGGTTGTTTTATGGATTTTTTTTTTTATATAGAGCCTCGCCATTGCCAGGCAATAGCGAGGGCTTCTCTGGGATTATTACCAAAAGCAAAGCTGCTGTTCTTGCAATAGCGAAATTTCCTCTCGCCAATTCGAGAAAACTTAGATAATTATCGGTGACTGAAGAATTTCGCTGTAGCTAGGATATAGCAAGGATCTCTCTGGATTTTGTACTGAGCCATGGAAATGCTGCATTCGCTGTAACGAATGAGTTATCTCGCAATAGCGAGAAAACTTCGCAAAAATGTGCAACACTTAACTCGCAATACCCAGGCTACAGTGAGATACACTTTGGACTTTGTACCAGCAGGGAACACAGAGTTCTCACTATGGCGAGGTAATCTTCTCGCTGTAGCGAGAACACTTAATGTTGCAGACTGTGGCTCGCCACAGCCTGGCCATAGCGAGATACTCTCTAGTAAATGTACCAGAAGTGGGACAAGCAGCCTCGCCGTAACGAAAGGGATGCCTCGCTATAGCGATATTTTTTTTTTTTGGCTCCACACCTAAATGCTCACTAAAATACTCCCTCAAATGTAACCAGATATAATAATAAAGTGCAGTTTAAAACATGGTTAGAGACTCCCTGTAAATCATGTCTGGTGTTACTCTTTCCTACCAACCCCCTGCTCCTTAATATCCAATATTTCAACCTACAAAACACATAAAGAGAGAAAAGTATCAAACCCAAAATGAAAAGAACTTTATATTCAAACATAAAAATAAGAAGAAAACTTGGGTTGCCTCCTAAGGAGCGCTAAGTTTAAAGTCTTCAGCCGGACTATCTTGACACTTTTATGAGAAGTCTTGGAGCTGCACATTTGCCTTCATCCTGTCCACCGGTCCACCAAGGTAATGCTTCAAGCGTTGGCCATTTACCTTGAAAGTTTCTCCACTTTTCTCATCTTGAATTTCGATGGCACCAAAGGTAGTGGTAGACACAACCTTAAAAGGACCAAACCACCTTGATTTAAGCTTTCCTAGGAACAACCTCAAACGAGAGTTATACAATAACACTAAATCACCAGGTATCAAATCCCTTTTTAAAATCTTCCTATCATGCAAGATCTTTTCCTTTTCCTTATATAACCTAGAACTCTCATAAGCTTACAACCGGAATTCATGAAGTTCATTAAGATCCAATAACCTCTTCTCACTAGCATCTTTATAATCCAAATTCAACTTCTTTATGGCCCAAAAAGCTTCGTACTCAAGTTCCAAAGGTAAATGACAAGCTTTACCAAAAACTAATTGATATGGAGACATACCAATTGGTGTTTTGTAAGCTGTCCTATATGCCCATAAAGCTTTATCTAGCTTATCAGACCAATCTTTCCTATTAACACTCACTGTTTTTTCCAAACTTCTCTTGATCTCCCTATTAGATACTTTACAGAGGCCATTGGTTTGAGGATGGTAAGCTAAAGCCATTTTGTGGTGAACTCCATATTTTTCCAGCAAAGATTTAAACAAGCGATTATTAAAATGAGTTCTACCATCACTAATGATAGCTCTAAGGGGGTGCCAAAATGATAAAAAATATTCTTCTTTATAAATCGCACCACTGTTTGAGCATCATTATGTTGGCAAGATACTGCCTCAACCCACTTACTCACATATTCAACTGCCACTAAGATATATTGTTGGCCTTTAGAAGAAACAAAGGGACCCATAAAATCAGTTCCCCACAAATCAAACAACTCAACTTCAAAGATACCGGTTTAAAGAAGTTTATGTCTTTTAGAAATATTACCGAATCTTTGACAAGTATCACAGTGAGAAACAAACAAATGAGAATCCTTAAACAATGTAGGCTAATAAAAACCAAATTGCAATACTTTAAAAGCAGTTTTCTGACCACTAAAATGTCCCCCAAATGGTGATGCATGGCATGTAAGCAAAATATCATGTTGTTCAATCTCAGGAACACACTTCTTAAGAACTCCATCTACACATCTTTTGAACAAATAAGACTCATCCCAAATGTAAAGCTTGACCTCATTCAAGAATTTCTTCTTTTGATAATAGTTTAAATTAGGAGGTAAAACTTCACAGACAATATAATTTGCTATATCAGCATACCAAGGTACATGTAGAAAATTAGTAGCCATAATGCATTCATCAGGAAAAACATATTAACAAGCCTATTATCACTAACATGCTCAAGATCCAACCTAGAAAGATGATCAGCCACTAGGTTTTCACTTCCTTTCCTATCCACTATATGCAAGTCAAATTCTTGAAGTAATAAAACCCACCTAATCAATCTAGGTTTGGACTCTTTCTTTCTCAACAAATATTTAATAGTAGCATGATCAGTGTGTACTACAACTTTGACTCCCAACAGATAAACTCTAAACTTCTCAAAAGCAAAAACAATAGCTAACATTTCTTTCTCAGTGGTGGAATAATTTACCTGAGCATCCACTAATGTCCTGTTGGCATAGTAGATAGGATGAAACACTCAGTCTCGCCTCTGTCTAAGAACAGCTCCTACTGCATAATCACTTGCATCACACATGATCTCAAAAGGCAATGACCAATCTGGAGCAACTATTACAGGTGCAGTTATTAGCTTCTGTTTCAACTCTTCAAAACTTTTCAAGCAATCATCATCAAAAAGGAACTTAGTATCCTTTTCTAATAGCTTGCACAAGGGCTTTGAAATTTTTGAGAAATTCTTGATAAATCTTCTATAGAACCCCACATGCCCAAGAAAACTTCGAACTCCCTTGACATTGGTAGGAGGTGGCAACTTCTCAATCAATGATGTCTTGGCCCGATCTACTTCCAGACCCTCCTTAGATACCTTGTGTCCTAATACTATTCCTTCCTTCACCATGAAGTGGCATTTTTTCCAGTTTAAAACTAAATCAGTCTCTTCACACCTTTTAAGCACCTTAGAGAGATTCTTCAAACAAGCTTCAAATGAATCGCCAAAGACAGAGAAATCATCCATAAAAATCTCCATGATATCTTCGATGAAATCAGAAAAAATTGATGTCATGCACCTTTGAAAGGTTGTTTGTGCGTTACACAACTCGAATAGCATTCTCCTGAAAGCAAAAGTGCCATAGGGACAGGTGAAGGTTGTTTTCTCTTGGTCTTTAGGTGCTATAGAAATTTGGTTGTATCCTGAATAACCATCCAGAAAACAAAAATATTCCTTCCCCGCTAGCCTATCAAGCATTTGGTCAATGAAGGCGAGAGGAAAATGATCTTTTCGAGTGGCTGTGTTTAATTTCCGATAGTCCATGCACACTCGCCAACCAGTGACAGTTCTTATAGAAATCAATTCTTCCTTGTCATTTGTCACAACTGTCATCCCTCCTTTCTTAAGGACGCACTGTACTGGGCTAACCCACGCACTATCTGAAATTAAATAAATGATTCCGGCATCTAGCCACTTGATGATTTCTTTCTTGAAAACTTCCTTCATCATCGAGTTAAGCCTCCTCTGATTCTCTATAAATGGCTTATGATCTTCCTCCAGTAGTTATGCATCACAATGGAAGGGCTTATCCCTTTGATATCTGCAAGTTTCTATCCTAAAGCCTTTTTATGACTCTTTAGCACTTTAATCAGTCTCTGTTCTTGATAAGAGTTCAATGATGTAGAAATGATGACAGGAAGTGTCTCTGAATCCCCTAAATATACATATTTCAGATACTTAGGGAGAGGTTTTAACTCCAAAATCGAGGGTTGCTCAATTGAAGGCTTAAGAGATGGTACTGAACGGGAAGCCAAATCAAAAGATTCCACTTGCCAATGCTGTTTAACCCGAGTGGTTGAAAAATTAAGCACTTGGGCTACCTCATGACTAGCTTCAGTCTTCTCATACTTCACTCCCACTAATAATACTTCAATAAGATCTTGGACTATCATTGTATTAAATTATTCTTGACCTAAATCATCAATCACTGAAACTCTGAAGCAATCTTCAACATCTCTAGGATATTTCAATGCTTTGTCCATGTTAAACACCACCTAATCATCCCCCAATCTCATCACTATCTGCCCTTTCTCTACATCAGTAAGAGTTCTAGCTATAGCTAAGAATGGACGACTGACAATCAATGGATTATCTTTATCTTCTTCACAGTCTACAACAATGAAATCAGCGAGATATATGAACTCACCAACCTTCACTAAAACATCTTCAATTATACCCCTTGGATATGCTAAGCTCTGATCCGCTAATTGCAATGTTACTGTAGTAGGTCTTTGATAAACACATATTTTATCTACTTTTATCCTCCTAAATTTAGACATTTTAATTCCAAATATGGCTTTAGGGGTTTAGTTAGATGGAATTTTGTTTTAGTAGCCATTCTCTACACTTTATGAATTAATTGGCAAAATAATTGATTTTAAATGCATAAATCATTTTAAATGAATTTTGTGATTTTTCTCCTTTGTTTTTATGCAGATTTTGGGCAATGGAAAAGAAGGAATGGAGTTGAAGTGATCATGCATGGATCCTTGGATGAATATATCAAAGAAGGACCAGGAAGCACATGTCTTTGCTCAAGGCAGCATGAAGATGGAATGAATAAACAGAGGAGGTTCAGGAGCAACACAGAATAAATGAAGAAGCTAATGGTTCTGGTTCTTTGAGAAGAAACAACGAGCTTCATACCATGCAAAAACAAATGGTGTTGGAGAGAAGAAGCCATGGGTTCAGATTAAGCTAGACGAAGCAACAATAGCTGGAAAGCGAAGCCAAGGCCAACGTGAACAAAGAATAAAGAAGTATAAAGCATGGGTTTGCATGGCTGGCAACAGAACCATGGAAGACGCTATTTAAAGAAGAGCAAGGAGCTGACATTGAAGGAGAAGGGGAGAGAAGCTGTGGTTTCTGGTTTGAGGAAGAAGCACGAAAACAGCGAAGCAGAAACACGAAAAGAAAAGAGGAAAAAAATCACATGGGGGCAGTAGCTAAACATGCACGAAGCAAAAGGCAAAACAAGGGAGAGAACGAGAAACGCGAGAAGCTTCAGCGCTGGATGAGGAAGAGAGATGAGAGAAGGAGCTAACATGCAAAACAGAGCATGCAGCAGCGGAATAAAAGAAGCACACGAGCAGAAACTGAAGCAGAACCAGAGCAACGCATGAAGAAGCACAAGCTAAGAATGGAAGAATGAGTTGGCACAAAGAAGAGAAGCTGGAAATCACGTCTGACAGCAAATGAAGAGAAGAATCAGACTCGAAATACAAAATCCACGAAGAAGAAAGCTACGTGAAGATACATGCAGAAGCTACAGTTTGCATATGGATTATTATATTCAGTGGGTCCCACGTTTATACACTTAAAACACATGCAGAGCCATGGTGCAAGTCTGGTTTGAGAAGGAATGAAGAGAGCACGTGAAAATTTAAGCAAGCCACGTGAGAATGAAGCACCAGATACCTCCATTCGCACACTCCGTCATTCACGCTTAAATCAATTCTCATTCGCTGGCCCAGTCCATTCATTAATCCTTATTCCTTCGGTCATTGGCCTTTTAAAAACCCTCACCTCCGTCTTTATTCATTCACGCCTCATCAACCACTTATCTCGCCTCCTTCGCCTCCATTCACCCTATCCCCTTCGTCCACACCACTCCATTCTCCATTCCATTATCCATCTCCAACCATGCCAATATGAAGTTCTGATTCATCCTTGAGGCTAGCAAGGGAGGAAGCTCTTGAGTAGAAGCTTGAATCCTTGGGGAAGAAGAAGAATTCTGGCTAAGATTTTCTTATTTTTTCTACACTTTTTCTTATTCTGTATAATCTCGGTTGAGTTGTATTTGATTAGGAATTTGTGTAATTAATTAGTGGCTGGTTAGACACTGATTAGGAAACCCTTTTTGTTGATTAATTGGTTAAATTTGAATTTGATTTTTCATTATTCTCTCTAATCTCCCATGTATGCCACGAAGGTGTTCGATGAAATACATGAGTGAGGTTATGTGTTTAAATGTCTATCTGAGAATTCCTTGGTGTTTAGTTGGTTAATTAAACATTTTTGGATGATGAATCAGAAGATAATTAATTAGTTAATCAATCAAATTGGATGTTCATTGATCTTAAGGATAAGAGTTAACGGTTTAATGTGGGATTGAGGTCTCAATTCAACATTAGATTATTAATCTCTTGAATCTTGAATGGTTATTCAAGATCATTTGCTAATGAACATAATTAAGAATTCTTAGGCCATAATTAATCACAATTGGAATAGGATAAGGATAGTGAATACCAAGAGATGATTCCTAAGCTAGTCACAAGACCATTCTCCACCCACAATTTATCTAATTAGGTAGATATTAGGAAATTTGTTTCAATTCAGTTTAGGATAATTTAATTCAACCAAACCCCCCAAACTAGATAGTTCTAGGATCTTAGAACACTTAGAGAACCTAATTGAACATTGAATTCCAATTCCAAGGGAGATGACCTAGGTTGTGCCACTTGCTATATTTTTAGATCAACCTAGTTTTATTTTGAGGGTTGCACGACAAGCCCGTCAGTCTTGTCTCACCAAGTTGCAATTTCTCAAAGACAGATAATGGCATAAGATTTACACTGACTCCAAGATCACACAAAGCTTTACCTTGAAAGTGAGTACCTATTTTACAAGGCACAGAGAAGCTACCTGGATCTTTGCACTTCATTGGAATCCATGGGTTGATTATTTTGCTGCATTCTTCAGTAAGTGCTACAGTTTCAAATTCACCAAATCTTCTTTTCTTGCTCAGCATCTCTTTTAAAAACTTGACATACTTAGGCATGTACTCCAACGCTTCTGAAAATGGGATATTTATATGAAGTTGCTTGAACACTTCCAAAAATTTTTGATACTACTTATCTTCCACCTTCTTTTGAAGTCTTTGAGGAAATGGTAACAGAGGTATTGTCCTTGGTAATGTTTGTAGTTTCTCTCCTTATTTCTCACCCTTATCAACATCTGCATGTTTCTTAACTTCTTCACTACTTACTTTTCTCTTCTTTTTAACTGATGCATCCACACATTCTTCTCTTATTCTTTTATCATCATTCTACTCCTCTGTAGCAATTTCACCTTTATCATCCTCTACAATAGCATTTGATGTAGGTGTGTGGCTAACCACCCGTGGTGTTTGAATATCTGGCAACACTTTTCCACTTCGAAGAGTTATAGCCTTACACTCTTCCTTGCCTTCTCTTCTAGGATTAGGCACTGTATCACTTGGCAATCCCCCTTGTCTTAATGAATTCATTGCTGAGGCTAATTGACCCATTTGCAATTCTAAGTTTCTCAAGGAGGTGTCAACTCTAGCATTCACTTGAGCTTGCTCTTCATTTTGCTTACTTTGGATGCTAATGAATTTAGCCAAGGCATCTTCCAAATTCGTCTTAGGTTCTTGAATAGGTGCATTTTGCCTTACAGGTTGAGCAAAACCTAGTGGTTGAGTAGGCTTAATGCTTGAGGAAGATGCTGGTTGATTTAGTGCTGGGCCATGCTTCCAAGAGAAGTTTGGATGATTCTGCCACCCAGGATTGTAATTATTGGAGTAAGGATTCTGATTCTTTAGAAAGTTCCCTACACAGTGAACTAATTCTGAAGGTGCTAAAGGACAATAATCCACTGAGTGTAGATCCCCACAGTTTTCATAAGTAATTGGGGCCACCTGAGTAGAATAGACATTCATGTGCTGACTTCGCTGCACTTGAGATTCTAGCATATCAAATCTCTTGTTCAGAGCGGAGAGAATAGTTGCAAGTGGAATAGAGGAGTCTTCTTGAGTATTGGCAACATTAGCACTCACCCTTCTATCACCTCCTCTTTGCACATAACTTTCAGATAATGTGTCCAATGCCTGAACAAAATCATCTACAAGCATTTCATCCCAACGCCCATTTAAAATAGCATCCAACATTGTATCAGTTTGTGGAGTTAGATGCATGCAGAAGTTCTGAACAATAGCACAGTTATCCATCCCATGGCTTGGGCATTGGCGAAGCAAATGCTTGTACCTCTGCCATGCAGCATATAAGTGCTCATCTGAAGCCTGCTTGAAGTTGATGAGCTCACGACGTGCATCCGCTATTCTATTGTTTGGAATGAAGCGAGCTCTGAACCTTGCCTCTAGCTTATCCCAAGTATCAATTGAACCCTCAGGCAGAGTCAATAACCACTCCTTAGCCTTTCCTTGTAGAAAAAGTAGGAATAGTCGAAGTCTCAGAACATCCCTTGGTACCCTATTCTGCTTGAATAAATCACACACTCCTAAGAATGATAGAATATGACGGTTGGGATCTTCATCAGACCTCTCACCAGTGAATTGTCTATTGAGCTGCAACATGGAGATCATCACAGGCTTTAACTCAAAGTTAGTAGCTTGAAAGTCTGGCACTACTATGCTAGATAGAGTGCCCTTCATAGTACAACCCATAAAATCTTTTATGGACTGATTTTGATTCCCTTCCTGAGCCATTTCTTCACTCACTGAATTTTAAACTTTAGAAGGAGTTTCTTCAATGTTTAAGTTCACCACAAGATCACTAATTTTCTTTGTTGTGCGTTTATTCTTTGTAGGGGATCGCCTCGGCATGTACCGTGGTACCTATAAAGGAGAATTCAACTAACTGTATTACTTTAAACAAAAAGTCAAAGCAAATAATAGAATGAAAAGAAATTCTAACTAATTAACTAACTAATGCTTAATCAAGGACTACTAAAGATTACACACTTTTAACTGAACATTTAAGCCATTTCCCAGCAACGGCGCCAGAAAACTTGACCACAAAAAATTTTATGTGTGTCCGCAAGTGCACGGGTCGGATTAAGTAGTTCAGTGATAAGTAAAAGTATCGTTCTCACGAAGAATGACTTAAATGCAATTAGGCAATGCATAACCTACTTTCATCCACGTTAAGCAACCAATTAAGCAATTCTTGAACTTAGAACTAATTTTAAAATAAAATAATTTAAAGAAAACTTGGTTGACAAAGAAATTTTAGAGTCACTATTCCCTTTATGCTTACTGAAACTTAATTTCTTGTTCAATTGTAATTAATTTTCACCTTGTGGGTTAAGAGATTTAAAAGCTATAACCATCCGTCGATGTAATTATAGCCCTACTCGCCCCTAAAATCTAAGTGTCCTTAGAATTAGGTTAGAGTGCATCAAATACTATAACCCTCTACAAACCAATTAAGGCAACTAGGTATATTTCTATCCCAATTACAAATTAGATAATTCTAAACTTAATTTATCCAACTCTTAGGTCCAATTAAAACTCCTTTTTCAAGGTCAATTCTAATTACCCAAATCAAATCCAAGAGGTGGCCAATCCCTTAGGAAGTATTAAGTAAGACAAGGATACACAAGGCTCCAATCATCACAATCAATAAGAAAAATAAAGATTTAGTTCACATCAAGTTCATAGTGCTCTAAGTAAAGAGGAATTTAGCTACACATAGCTAAATCAACAGTGAATCCCAATCAAATACATGGAGAAGATGAAGAGAAACAGCGAAAGCAAACAAAGGAATGAGAGAAATGCAGAACGTTGAGCTCCCCCTTAATTCTTCCTCTTCCTTCACCCCTCCAAGCTTGAAGAGCCTCCAAAGACCACCCAAAGGTGCCTCCTGGACGTTCAGAACCCTTCTCTGCCGCAGAATTCCCTGAGCCCTAACTCCTTCTCCTCTTTTTTTAGCTTGAAAACTAAAACTGTGCGTTTCAGGGCTGATCTCGCTATGGCGAGGAGCGTCTCTCGCTATGGCGAGATCTCATAAGTTCTCAAACTTCTGCTGCGTTCGCTACTTCCACGATATAGTGAGTTGGTCCCTGGACTTTCTATGCAACGTGACTTCACTATTGCGAAGTGTCCCTTTCGCTACGGCGAAAGTGTAATCTCGCTACAGCGAACTGTGTTCTCGCTATAGCGAGAAGACTTGTTCAATCTGCCTTTTCACTTTTCAACTTCCCTCTTTTATTTTCAACTCTTTCTACACTTTGTTACTTTTCCCTGAAATTGAAATCAATCATAAAATGAGGCTCAAACTAATAAAAATGTTACAATTGAAATACTTTCTTTATTTTATTTGATTGACTACACTTTTAACCATATTAATCAAGAGAAAAGTACTTTGCCTCCCTAATTTAGTGTCAAATATATTCCTTTTGAATCCTAAATTAGGAGGTTATCAGTACCCTTAAAACTTATTCAATTGATGAGCATCTTCATGGTTATGTCTTTTCCCACATGTTAAGTCATACATGTCCCACACAAGGTACTAAGTCATTTATATTTACTTGTTCTTATGTAGAAAATATCAAAAATTGTGTTTTTGCTCTTGTTAAAGAGTGAATATAAAGACTATATTTTGTCCAATAAGCTTGGAAAATTTAGAAAAAATAAATAAATAAAATAAAAATGAATGAATAATAAATGAAAAAAATAATAGAGAGAAAAATAAAAATAAAAAGGAAGAAAAAAAATTTAAGAAAATATTTTTAAAAAACCCTAATTGTATTTTAAGTGCTTTTATTTTTAGGAAAGACACTAGGTTTTATATGTTGGGCTTATGCCTTGCTAAGTCTTTAAAAGAGTCTATTTTGTGACAATAAATAAAACCAAACCCAAAATAAAAAATAAAAATAAAAATAAAAAAAACATAAAAGAACAAAAAAAAGGAGAAAAAAGAAAAGAGAAGAGCTAAGATCAAAATGTAGGAGAGCCAATGTTTTGACCTAAACCCCCCATCTACTTCTTTGATGAAGAAAGTCTTCCATATGTTGGCAGCAAGCACCACCTCTTTAGATGGAAAGAAAGAGATGGAAGTCCCATGCCTTGGCAAAAGCTCAATGAAGTAGTGACAAAGCTAGAATTGATGTGTAGCAACAGAGAAGATCTGGGAAAGGAGCGAGGTTAACAATTATAAATTGGTAGAATAATGCAAAGTTAAGAGGGAAAAAAGGAGATATTGAAAGAGCTGAAGGTGAGACAATTTTTTTTTTTTCAACTTTGAGAGAATTTCAAAAGAGAGGAGAAATGAAAGGCAAACATCAAAGATTCACCCACCAAAGTGAGGCCCATGACTTGATGAAGTAAAAATGTATGAGAAGCTTTATAAGGAGATTAGGCTAAAAAAGATAGCTCACTAATTCCCCCTCCCCCCCTTTTCTATCATATGATGTGGTATTAAAGGAATATGTACTTGAAATAATATCATGTCTGACTATACACAAGCACACATAATACAAGATATTGCATACTTGTAAATATTTTATTTTATTTTTATTTTAGAGTTGCTATGTGGGATCATTTATCTTCTCGGGCGTGCAAAGTATCAATTAACAGGGATCATGTGAAATATTTTGTCTTAAATTTTACTCAACATTGGTTAGGCTGCATATAATAGTTTTATCTGATAAAAATTGGGTTTTACTAGCCATGTTTTAGCCATAAAAAAAAAGTGAAAAAACATTTTAAAGTTTAAAAGTTAGTTTTTTTTTTTTTTGGTAATCTCTCTTTTTAGGAGTTTTCAAAAGTTCAAAAGTTAGTCTCTAAAAATTAAATAAATTTCCTTTTCACACACTTTAGATTTTTATCTCAAATTGAACTTTTGATCAAACTAAAAAAATTTAAAAATTAATTTAAAAATTCAAAAAGATTATTTTCCATTAGAAGTTTTTTTAAAAAAATTTCACATTTCTTTCAAAATTAAAGATAAAAAAATATTATTTTCAAAAACACAAAAAAAAATAAAAAAGAAAAAAATGATGATAGTAAAGAAGCAAGAGTAACTTAGCTTTTGCAAATTAAAATATATCAACTAACTTTAAAGTTATTTTATTTACAAAGACAAATTATTTTTTTTCATTATAAAGTAAAAATAACCAACCAATTATCGTAGATTTCTACTATTGAATTACATGAATTTAGATCCCTTCTATAGAGTATGTAAGCCACAAGTTCTTATCCTAAATTAAGTTTATCTTTATAAATAAACCATTTTTTAACTTTAATTTCTTTTCTTAATTTCTTCTTTATTTTTACATGTGATTGATAAAGATAATTAAAATAAAAATTAAGATTATATTAATTTTGTACAATTAATTTAACATAGTCATTTCTAAGAACAAATTATGTAAGATACTTAATACCTTTTCCATACACAACTAATTTTCAAACCTATATCTAGTTTGTAAATCATTTTTTTTCACATGGATTTTTCCAAAATTTTACCTTTTATAATTAAAATTTTGGTGATGATTCCATTTCAATTGGTTTCACTATAAAAATCAAATTTTCTCCCTATGCCTTACGATTGCCATTTGGGTGCGACAAAATGATGTGCATTCTAACTAAAATCAAGTAAATATACTTGTTTGATTAAGCAATAAACTAAAACCCATTAAAGGTAAAAGTATTAATAAATGAGTATGAGACAAAAATAGTTTTTAGTTACTTGATTTCAAATTTTTTATTCATTAGCATTAGGTTTTAATTGACTTAAAGTTACTCATTTAAATTTTTAGTTATAGGAATTCTCAAACTAATTTGAGGTGACTCAAAAAAGAATTTCTCAAAAGGTCATCTATTGTAGTATTTCCCTTATTTAAGCATGCTAAACTACATAAGTTTGATGAAATTTGATGTATTATTGCTACATAAATTCATAATCAAAATAGCAACTAAGCTAAACATAGGTCTTAATTCTAGAACCCAAAAATTATTAAAGATGACAAAGCATAATTAAGCATAATTCCCTCTATTAAAATAGATACATATTTCAAAAACTTAGGAAGCAAGTTACCCAAGTTTATGAGTCACCATAGAATCATAAAGAGAATATTTGCATGATAAATTCCAAAATTTACTAGGAGAAGTTTAGGATAATTTTGTTATATAGATTAATTTTTGCATATAGTTAAGGTAGAAATTAAGAAAAATATATGAGAAAGTTATTAAAATCCATTATATCAAGTAAAAATTTTAAAGAATATTCCTTAAGAACTTTGGAATACACACGCACACACTATATAAATGAAATGTTATGGATAAGTCAATCTTGAGTAATCAAGGTTTAACTAAACCAAACTTTCCATCTAGTTAAAATAAAACCAAAAGGGATTAAGATGAAACCAAAATAGTTTAAATATAATTGAATAGCACATGAATAAAAACAAAGATCAAAGTGTCAAGAAGAGTAGTGCTTTGTGTGAGAGGAGAAAAGAAGAGCCAAAGATGAACTTCCACCTAGCCAAGGGAGCATGAAATCATCAAAAATCCCCACCCGTCCTTTACATAGCACATGAAATTAATTAAGGGAACACATATGCAAGGTTATTTGGCCAAGAAATCATTCCCATAACACTTGGTACGATCTTGGCTCCCTACCCTTGCCTATATAAGTTACACAACTTCTCCTCTATTGGCATCAAGCAATTTGAACAAGAGAGAAAGAAAGAAGAGAGAAGGAAAGAAAGAAGAAAAGGAAGAAAGTTAGTTTATTAAGAAATCTCAAGCTAAGCTCATCATGACAACCCTCTACCTCACATTTCAAGTTGTAGTGTTATGGGTAGATACACCCTTTGTAAGTCTCATGCTAATATTTCAGGACCTGTGTCTTGTTGTCTGACAGGTCATAGACTAGGATCTGGCCAAATGTAGAGACTAATAGTAGAAAAAAGGGAACTTTTATACTTTTTGAAAAAAATGATTTCCACCATTTTTATATGTAAATATGTAGTGGACTTTGTATGTGACGACCCTAACTTTTAACCATTGTAATTAAGGTAAAATACGTGATTAATAACCATAAATCAGGGTTATAAGACATTAAAACTAATTACATTCAAAAAATATAGAAAAATTTAAACCTTTATGTTATTAGAATTATCAACCAAATAATTACAAGTATTCATGAACACAAGGGAAACAAACGCTCATTTATAGGCCTTTGATTCTATTACCCATTAATTCTAACTCACAAGAATCTTCTACCAATGTTTTAAGTCATCCCTTAAGGTTACCATATGAAAAATCAAGATTTCTAGGTTAAAATAAGAGTTTGGGACCATTGGCCAATTGCCCTCAGGTTCACCCTTATATCTTCATAACTGCTGCGAGTTAGAGTTGTGTCACGACTAACCTATATGGCGCCACGACGAGGAAGCCTCCTGAAACCTACTTCGCTCGCCTCTCGCTATTGGCCGCAGCCAATTTCCCCTTTCACCACAGTTAATTCCTCTCTAGAACACCTGACATATTTTCACAAAAGTTCGCCGCAGCCAATTCTCCCTTTCACTGTAGCAAATTATCCTTTAGACGACTCCCAGTTTGGCCTCTCACATTTCACCGCAGCTAATTTCATTTCTTGCCACAGCGAATTGCTCTCTAGACCTCCCCCTGGGCAACTTCATCTCTATTAGTCATGGCTAAATCTATTTGGCTAGGGCGAAATGCCGTCTGATCCTACAATTTCAAAAATCTTGTCTCACACTCTCCACTCTCCACTCTCCCTCCAATGACACCCTAGGGACACTCTACCTTAATTGTGGGGCTCCAATACCCTTCATTAGCCTAATTTACCCAACTTATCTATCATTACTAGTTCAAGACTTAAATGTTAACTTCTACTCTTCCAACTACCCTATATCAGCAAGCCCATAGAGTAATGATAGCAAAAATTCATGAACTATCAACAATTAACATTCGATACACATTCCTTTAGAGATTTCATACATCAATGGTTCATATCAACATCCAATGCATCACATAATTACATTTCCAACAGTATACCATATCATAAATTCAATAAAGTTCATACATCAAGTATTATAAATTGCATCTACTTTACTCAGATCAGCCCAAGTGTAGCTTCCTCCACACATGGCTAGAGCTCATGGATTTTCATCCACTTGCTTCCCTTTATCCTTACCCGAAGGGCCTTCACCTGAAAGTATAATCCCATGAAATGGGGTGAGATGCAAATCTCAGTAACTAAGGTAAATTCCATTCATATATTCCAGTTTAATTAATATATATACATGATTTCATATGAGCATCAGAAAATGTACCAACCATACCAGTAAATGAAATAATTAGGTTATCTATTATTACTATCCCATACTAGCAATCACAATTTTGCATGTTAAAGGCCAATAACACCAAGAGAGGCCCGTCTATGGCACCCACTTTCCAATGAGTATAATCAAGGCTCAGTGTATCTAGGGTTTGATCATAACCTAGTGCCCGATTGAAGCACATGCACGGGTGGCAGCCACACCACAGCTCTACCATGGACTCATAAGGTCCAATCACATATAATAGATAGCCAACCAATTCATTTAGTATCAAAATCATAATCATGCAGCAAATACAAAATTAAAACAGACATATGCATGGAATTAGCATGAAATCCCAGTTACCTCACTCTACAGATAATTGAAAAGCCACCAGCAATGCCAAAATCTCCCTATAACCATAACATCAGGAGATTACTACTTTAAATCATAATGTGCAATAGCAACAAATACCCAAAGAATTAAAATACTAATGGCTACTCGAAAGATGCTTACCTAGCCACTACAAGTCCCTAAATTCAGATTGAATATGTCCTTTATCAGAAACTTCAATATATCACCCTAATTCCTAAACAAATTCATACATAATTAATACCCATACTACAAATCAACCATGGGGGTCTTAAACCAATAGAAAATACATTAGAATGAAGAGTTTACACTTGTGACAACCCTAACTTCTAATCTCGATAATTATAGTTAAATACACGATTAATAAATAATGATTAAGGTTTGGAGTTGTTACAATTAATTACATTAAGAAAATATAAAAAATTTTGAACCTTCATATTATTATGGTCATCAACTAAACAACCATAAATGGGAAAATATATAAAAAAGGGTTTGAACCATCATTAAGGGATTGTGATTCATCTATCCATCGATTTTAACAAACAAAAACCTCCCACAAGTGTTCCTATATCATTTCCTAGCATTAGCATTAAAGAAATTAGGGTTTCTCGGTCAAAGGTGGGAGTTTGGGGACCTGAGCCGCGACCTGAAACCTTTCCGCCGCGGCTAAGTTTGGTCTTGGAGCTCAAAAACTAAGTTTTTAACCTTGCGCCACGACCCAGACCTTTTGCGTCGCGGCTAAGTTGCTCTCGGGACTCATTGGGTAACTTTCTTGGATTTTGCCATGGCAAGTTTTGCTACTGTACTCTCCTTAATTAATTTCCTCGACTTGCGCCGTGGCAGGACTTATTGCGCTGCGGTGAGGTTTCATTCTGTCACCCTTCTGGGCGATTTTTTTTACTCTGCGCCGCAGAGAGATTTTTCAAGCCGCGACGTCCCTCGCCACTATCACTCTTCTGGCCGTGGTGAGGCCTTCCTAGCCGCAGCGTGACTCCCTCCTGTAGGTATATCTCCTACATTTCATCCCCTACACTCCAGTTCTCTTCTTAAGGACACCCTAGGACCATTTACCCTCATATTATATGGCTCTAATGGTACACTTCTACCTTATTTACCTAGCTATTCTACCATTACCAACTCAACACTCGAGTACTAATTCTCACTCAGCCAACCACCACATGTCAGCCTTTTCATGGGTTAATGACAGCAAGGATTCATATACTATCAACAATTAATATCTCATATGCATTTCATTAGAGGTTTCATAGATTAATGACAGCAAATGCATTTTGGTCATAAGGTGCATGGGGTCAATACTTAATGTTCATACAAGATCAAATCACTTATCCAGTGTTAGGCAATTACAATCATAATGTTCAACCCCATGATAATTGAATTACATATACAGTCCTTATACTTGGCAACTCATGATGCAATGCAGTAATGATACAAAACTAGCAACCTAGCTACAATACAATTTGACAAGGCTCCCAAACCTATGTGCTACCAAACCATTTAATAAGCTTCTGTAAATTTTCTTCTTGCCACTATGAGGTCCTGTCCCTGAAAATGTTAGCCCACAATGGGGTGAGATATACAATCTCAGTAACAAAAGGGCAGTTTCCATATACATGTACAAGTTAATCAATCCAATGCAATTTCATGTCATCAATACCAGAATCATCAATTCAATTTGCAAATGAACTAGTTGAACTACCAATAACTACTGTCCCATACTAGCAATAATACATAATATGTTAATGGCCAATAACACCAGGAGAGGTCCGTCCATGGCACCTACTCTATCATGAGTACAACCAGGGCTCAGTGCATCTGGGATCTGATCACAACCCGGTGCTCGATCGAAGCACATGCACGGGTGACAGCCGCACCACAGCTCCACCATGGACTTACAAGGTCCAATTACAATAATAATCACGTAATCAACTAGTCATTTAGCATTTCAAAATCAAACATGTATAACAAATAGCACATTAACATGAACATATACATGAAATTAAGAAAATAAGTCCGGTTACCTCAATGAAGCCAATTACTCTTCCCCTAGCTACCATAATAATCCAAATGCACATCAAGCCTATAACAAGCATAATTATCATCATTTCTAATCAACAAATTAGATATCCAAAGAGTTGAACTACTAATGACAACCTAGAGGTTACTCACCTAATTGCCAAGGGATTTAATTTCGGGTTCCAACTTTCCCATACCAGAAACTGCCATAGTTCACTCTAATTTTTGGGTAATTTCACATGAAATCAAAGCCCATATCATAGGTCAACTATAGAGATCTCAAACTAATAGAAAATTTATCAAAATGGGAAGAAGATACTCACTTAACAACACCCATAGCCTCAACCTCCGAAAATCCACCATAGGAAATTCCAAAATTCGCATTTCAATCGTCAAGCCTAGAAAATTCAGTTTTCCACCATTAATTCCTTCTAATTTTGCACAATAACAGAACCCATTATGATAATCCATCCTTAGGGGCATTTTCCAGCAAAGTAATACACAAAATGGAAGGGAAATGCTTACCTAATCATCCCTCTAACCTCCAACTCCGAAAATCTTGCAAAGAATCACCCAACACCAAGTTTCAGATTTGAGAAGAAGATGAAAATGCTCAAAACCAGAAATTAATCGGACCAAAATGAAGAGGAGGATGAGAGGGTCAAGTTATATATAACTCACCTTGGCTAAATCATCCTCTAGAAGTCAAAAATGGAGCTTCCATGTTGGTATAACCCTAGCCTCCCCTAAACCTCCGAATTTTCTCCTTTGCCTATTGTGTTTTCTGCTGAATGGGGAGGGAGGCTGCTGACCCCTTTGGGTTTTTAATGAGAAATGGGCAGACCCATCAGGCCAAGGTCTAATTGGGCTCATCTCTAGTGATTGGGCCATGGTTTAATAAATAGGCTGCAGAGAATTTAGAGCTAAAAGTGGAATGTGCTGACCCAATGGCCCAATTCCTTATGGGTGCAAATTTTTATACTTGTTAGGCTTTGTTTGGTGAGGTGGGCTGAATCTCATGAGTTGGGCTTCGGAGTTGTAGATGGGTCAGGCCAAATTTCAAGAGTCAATCTAATTTGGGTCTGCATAATGTGTGTTGGGCCAACTCACATAAATTGGGTCTTAAGCTCCTATTCTACTAAATCAGATTGGGCCATTGCTAGGCAATCTCTCTTGGCCCAAGTCTCATGATAAGGAGTTGGGCTTACACCTAAAATTATTGGACCTCTATAAATCCTTATCCATGACTTATTCAAATTAAATTTTGGGCCCTAATTAAACTTTAAGCCAAATGAAATCTTAAACCTACATTAATAACTTATTTCTCTATAAATTTTTATTCATAAAGCTTACCCAATTATTTCATGATAATTAATCTTAATTAGTCCAAATATATTATTAACACCTTAATTAATTTGGGGTGTTACAACACTTACCCAATATCCCTCATAGCCTCTACCTCTAAAAATCTTTTAGGAATACCAAACAATCACATTTCAAATTTTGGATATGGTAAAAATGTTCCAAATGAGAAATTAATTAGGCTAAAATGAAGAAAAAGATAAGGGAATTAAGTTATATAACAAGTACCTTGGCTGATTTTAAGCTTAGAAGTGAGAAATAGTGAATTTCTTGCCCCAAACCTTAGTCTCCCTCCAAGCCTCTGAAAATGAGTTGTGTGTTTTGTGTTTCTGCATAAGGAAGGGAAAAAGCTGAATATGTTTAGGGTTTTGGATGGGTTTGGGCTAACCCAATGGCCCAAGTCCAAATGGGTTCAGACTTTGAGTAGAATTGGGCTAAGTTTTAATTTGTTGGTCTAATTTCAATAATTCAGACTTATAGTTAGGTTGGGTCAAGTTTTCAAGAGCCCATTTAGTTGGGGTCTGCATAAGGGGTATTAGGCCAATTACAAGGGCTTATATAAGTTGGGTCTTAGGCCTCTATCTCATTAAATAAGATTAGGCATTCACTAGTCCCTAACATTGGCCTACTTAATTTAATTTTGGCCTAGATGAGGTTTCTAACTCAATTAAATCTCAAACTCATATTAATAATTTATCTTTCTAAAATTTTCACTCCCTTAACTCACCCAATTATTCCCTGTTAATTATTCTTAATTAACCCGAATCTATAATTAACACCTTAATTAATTTTAGGGTGTTATATTGTACCTAGAAAATCCTAACATCTATATATTATAAAATGAGGAATTATATGATCAACTCTAGTTGTGTCTTGTTTATTTAAAATTTTCATTCCTCTTAACCATAGTCACTTAAATGTTAAGTGACAAAGTAAGAAGTCAAGTGCCAACCTCTAGCCTATAAATTAAGATTCCATAATTCCTAATCAAAGGAATAATATTGTAATAACTAGTATCATAAGTTTTTCAGCTAGGGTTGTCACACTTCAAAGTTAGGATGTTAAGTAGGTATCAAAGTAATATTAGAATGAATCACTAAAAAGCTACAAAGAAAGCCTTAAGATGCCTCCAACAAATAATGATTTATGTGCTCATATATAAGCAATCAAACCATGTAAAAGTGATTGGAGATTTAGATTTGGATTATGCTAGATGCCTTAATGGCATGAAGTCCACTTTTGGTTCTTATGCTTATTAGGAGAAAGAGCAGTATTATGGTAAAGTGGGAAAGAATCTATCATAGCCTCATCCTCTATGTTTGCAAAACTTTATTTTGGGATTTGGGACTGGCAACACCATCATCACGCCTTTTAAAACTTACTATAATAATATAGAAACAGTTTTCTTCTCCAAAAATGACAAATATTTAAAGGGTGCAAAACATATAGAATTAATGTATTTTGTCATTAAGGAAGTTCAAAAATAAAGAACATTAGAATAGATCTTATGATTGCAAATCCTTTCACTAAAGGCTTACAACCAAAATTGTTTAAAGAACATGTACATGGAATGGGTCTTGGTTGTAGTTATGAATAATCTATGTATATTGACATGCTAAGCTCTATAGTGTGTTTCTAGTAATATACTTCTTGTTTCTTATTATAATATGCACTTGATTGATATTTGAGATATGACAAGAAAAGTATTAATAAGAAATTATCATGGACCATTATGTATTTATATATTACATATAGAACTCGTGTGGTTGGCTTGTTGTGGTATATAGAAGGAAGTATGCTACAAAATAATGTACAACCTCCACAACTCACACTTAGTAGTTTATCGTACTCTGGTTCTTATGATAAATACATTAGCTAAACTTGTTTTCTATGCAAGTAATATTTTGGCGATAAATATTATGTTGTTTCACTTCATGCATGGGCCAAGGGGGAGAATGTGGGAATTAGTAGCCCATGAGATGGTTCATTTCCCAGTGTTGCATTTCCTAATAAATTACTTTTTAAAGTGAATAAAGGGATGCACCTCCTAAAGTATCTTATGACCCTTTGTTAGCTTATAACTTACCTATCAAAACACTAGGATTAAGGAATTTTAAAAGACAGGTCACCGTAATGAAAAGTGCTATTGAGTCATAAGTACTTATTGCTCGTATGGTATTATACTAGGAAAAAAAAAAGGAAATAAAATCCATCATGAATGGATGTTTGGTATCTAGTATCATTGTAAGTCAATAGAATGGAGAAAAATTCAAATGAAAATTTATGCAAAGTCTATTAGACTCTTATTATCATATTTTAATAATATCTGCATTTTCTATTATTTTTTTATAAGTAAGGATATGAGAATTATTTTTTCATTATTCTTTTCTATTCCAACACTACTTTTATCCAATGAAACATATAAATGAAATAGCATTTTCATTTTTTTATATTATACTAAATATAATTATTCCATTTAATTTTCATCACCATTCCCTTTCTTTTTTTATACCTAATAATTCTGTATATCAAATAAAGCCTTAGTCTTAAATAGCAAATAGATCCTAGCCATTGATTATATGATATTTAATTACTTGATGGACATACCAGATTAAAGTTTGCTCTTTATATAAATCGATTCTCCCCCCCCCCCCCCCCTCTCTCTTCTCCCAAAAAATAAAATTGCTACTTCATATTCATCATATTGTGTGGTAAATTATTGGAGGAGATCCAAAGGTTACAACTTCCTCTTTAGGTATGAGCTTTTATCTGATTATTTATCAATGAGAATTATGATTTTAGATCCTATTATGTTGTATTACTTAAGTTCACGTTTGACTCAAGATTAAAAGTATGTTTACATTTCCTCTTTCAATACAACTGTGGTCAAGTAACCAAATGTTACGTCATTTAGCCATTACATGGAGCTGTGCCCTATAGGACAATGGGGTGGATGCGAATGTTAAAGATGAAGTTAATTATCTTTAAATAATGGAGAATTAATTTATTATTATGGGGGGATTAGAGTTGACTCCCAAGAATCAAAATAGTGGAAGTGAGAGAGCGAATGAGAAGGATAAAGATGAGGGTATAATGGGTATTAAATAATAAGAAAGGTAATCTAGAAATTTCACATAAATAAAGTTAGATTTAACTATAAATTTAGATAATAAAATAATGATCTAATACTAGTAGATCAATGAGTAAAGTGGATAAGTTCAAACACCCTAAAATTTTAAAAGTGCAAAAGCACTGCATTGTTATATATATATTTTACGAAAGTACTCCTTTGAATAGGTTAAATCCTTGGTAGCCCTAAAACAAAAATAATTCAGTTTAAACAACTTTTTTTTCTTTTTTCTTGTTTATTTATTGGCCTGAAAATGAAACTTGGGTCTGTTTGACCTTGCTTCAAATTCTTCCTTATCTTGAATCAAAAAATGAGTTTCTCATAAGGCACTCAGTTAGCATTTAGACAAATAATTCTAATCAACATTTTTATCAGTGTCATTACTCTTTGGTCAAATTTTCAAATAAAAAAATTTTTATATTTAAATTATTAAAGAGACATGTTTTAAAATACTTTGACAGTCAAGACTCTTTGAATGAAGGAAAAAACCATGCAATATATATATATATACACACACCATTCTGGAGCCCATAGTGCTTTCGAAGGTGTGTTGCCCTTTCTAGCCTTTGGGTCTTCCCCGTTTGCCGGACTGTGTGTGTGTGTGATCAACACTTTGTTTTTTTATGGGCTCTAGAATGCTGATTAATTTTGTTCTAGCAAGCCTGCCAGAGGCCAACCTAACTAGGCCCAATCTGGGTGTCATCAAGAATTTTATTGTTAAAACAACTGCAAGTTTGCATTCCACAATATTTTTAAAATTTTTGTTTCTTTTTTAAAAAATCATCTAAAAAATAATTTTCACAATTATAACTTAAAAATAATAAAATTATTTTAAAATTTATCAAAATATTTTTAATTTTACATTTATATTTTTCTAATTCTAAATACTCCAATTTTCTTATGACAACATTTACTAGATATTATTATTAATTAAAATACGATTAACACAATGCATTCATAATAAGTATGGGACATCACCTGCTCCATGGTCAGTTAGTGGCACACAATAATAAACTTGGGGAGCTTATATGCAATTGAACTACCTCAACCATTTGTGTTTCCCCTTCCTACTAACAGAGCCAACATGTGTATTTGGGTCTAACTGAGAAGGAGAAATATTTATTTTTCTTTTAGCTGGAAGATCAACCAATTAAGGACCCATTTTCAGTGATTTTTTATTTTTATTTTTTTCATTCTCAGTTTAAAAAAAATGCACAACTTTAATAAAACTATAAAAACAATGTAATTTTCTTAAAATAAAAATAAATGAAACCCTAGACAATTGAATGAAAGAAGGGGGAAGCCCTCCAAAACCATTCATTGAAGAAAGAAAATAAAATCTAAGTCCATATCAAGGTGAAACAGAAAAAAGCCAACACAAATCAATTTCTAAGGTCCCATGAACCAAAAGAAACAAATCCAACTTGCCTCGGGTGATTTTCAATCTCTAATAAACAAACAAAAACTTCTTGTGATCTCAAGTATTCGCGACCCCTCCTCGTTTGTTCTTTTAAATTAAAAATAATATCATTCCATTTAAAAGGCAATTTTTAATGACTTCTCATGTGCATGACATAAACAGCCAAATATGCTATCAACATCAACAAAAATTACTGGATATTCAAACAAAATATTTTTAAAAAAAAATTACCATTTACATCTAGCATTTATGTGGAAATGAATTCAACGTCTTGACCGCCTAGGATTCTTCCTTGACAGTGGGAATGTATGCTTTCGTGGTACTAATGTACGAACAATTAGGGAACGGTTTCGTGTACTTTTCTTCGATCGATAAAAATATGGATCCTTTCATATTATTTTATTTGTTTGTTTATTAACTAAAACTTTATTTTGGTTTATATTTTTTAATTTAATCTCTTATTAAATTATTTTTTTAATTTGGTCCTTCACAAATAAGATATTTTTTAATTTGATATCTCATAAAATTATTTTTTCAATTTGATCCTCTTAAAAATGAATATTTCTTAATTCAAAATCTCATAATAAATATTATTATTCATAATATTCTTCTATCAAATTAAAAAATATTTATATGTGAAAAAACATTATTGATAGCAGTTTTATTTGTAAAAGAATCAATTAAGAAATACTCATATATAAAAAATTAAATTGAAAAGACAATTCTATGAAAGATCAAATTGAAAAACACCTTACCTATGAATGATAAATTTGAGAAAAAAATTTTATAAGAGACTAAATTAAAAAATATTTCATTTGTGAAAGGCTAAAATAAGTTTTTTGTTTTTCACATTGTTGTCTGATATATATATAGATCTTTGCATTTATTAAATAAATGAATGGTGTTTATTTAGAGAGAAAGAGGGAAAGTCAGCCTCATACATACCTGCATTCTTTTATATTATTCTCTTTCTTTTACTACGCATAGTATAGTACCATAGAAGATCTAGAGGCATTGCTTAACACTAACTAATGTAAATTTGTGCACTATCAATGTCATATCTCAACCCCAAGAAACTCATATCATAGCATTCAAGCAATAAACACCCATACTTGCACACAAAAGCATAGCATATGGATTAAAATCATGGAAACAAATCCACACGATTCAATCTCACTTTAGTTTAATCATTTTTATCCATATAATATCCATACAACATCCATTCAAAGCAAGAATATCATTCTATAAGCTCTTGAGATTCATTTCACTCTACTTAAACTTTTCACACAATTTACTTGCACATACAATACATAACAATGGGAAGCACACTACTAAGAACCTCTATCTCAGCATTAAATCACTTCCAAAGCCCATAAATTGATCCTCAACTTATCTTAAACCATAACATATTAAAACATATCATATTCATAGCCATTTAGGTCAAGAAACTCGGGTTTAAGGGTTTGGAACACATATCAGAATTTTTGCCATGGGTTTGCTATCTAGTTTTCTAATAGAAAGTTTCAGAAATCATAATTAAATCTAGAATACCCTTCTAGAAACCTGTAGATGTTAACTTTATGGGAAAAATAATTTCAGATCATGTTAAACTTGTTTAGAAACTGAATTATAATAAAATAATACACAAGGTTAGCTAGCATTACTATTTCTAATGCAAAACTTTAAGAATTCATTTCTCTCTCTACAAATCTCCAAATGAGGTGCCTCTAGTTGCTAGTTATCACTGTGAATATCTAGTTTCTCCATGTAAAATTTAAAAACCATTGGACCTTGTTTGTCCTTTAGATGACACAAAAATGCAATCTGCTCTAATGAACAATGCACAGACCAACACCAACTTTTGATATGAATTTTGAAAAATTATAATAAATTCTATAGACCTCCAAATAATGCAATTCTTAGACCAGAAAAAATCTCTACATGAGATCTATATGTGTGCAAAATCTTAGCCACAAAAATCGCTCATTTGGTCAAGCTGGGGCTCAACTCATAAAAGTGGCACTTTTTGGTCTCTAAATGAGTCAAAATGGTACCAATTCACCTCTAACACTTCCTAAGGTGACTTGGGCAAGTCCCAAAGCTTAAATGAGGCACAAAACAAATTTTGAAATAGGCTAGAAACTCATACAACTCAAAGTCACTGCCTATGTTGCATTCATACACGATCTCATACATGCACCACAAAGGCAATTTTGCACCATAGACCACAAATGGTCTCAAATCTCATACATACATATCAAATACAACCATTTACATTTGTTCATAAGTTTACATCCCATAAATATCTCATACAAGTCTCAATATACAAGAGTGACACTTATACATAAAAGCTAGGCTTTAAAACTAAAACTAAAGCTTCAAGTGCCCTCTAGTTAGCCTCTTTATTTCCCTAAGTTTCCCCTAGGCATAAGAAGATGAAAAGAAGGGGGAATGAGATTCAACGAATTTCAATAGCGCTTTACACTTTCAATCATACATAATGGATGCATTTTCATGCAAATGGATGCCATGCCTGATCTATGAACTACATATGCATATAAAGAACATAATTTCTATTTCATAAAGTCTCAAACATATCAAAGTTGACTATCAAGACCTCTGTTAGCCTCACCCACTTCTTTTGGAACTTTTGGACTTGCCTCACCCATTTTACTTTGGGTCTTTTGACTAAGCCTAACTCCTCTTGAGACTTTTACCTTATCTCACCCATGCTAAGGGACTTTTGGTTTATCCTCACCTCGATCAAGGTACTTTTGGCATCACCAAGTCTATTCAAGTCTTATGCACATATAAAAGCAATTTAAGACACATAAGTGGTACCACACATATCCCTACTAGCTAAGCACACTTTTCATAGTTCAAACACACATACAAGCACCCAAAGTAAGAAAGCATCTACACACATACATGAGAGAAAGTTTAGAGGACTACCTTGTAATAAATCACAACACTTTTCTCTTAGAATTCCCTTCCCCTTCTTGATCACACACTTGCAAGAAGGTGGGATTTGTTTCTCTTGGCCTATAAATACAAATGGAGTATAATTAAGTCATTGAAATAAAACTTAACTCCTTACAACTCAAGATTAAGCTACTTAACTCAAAGACCTCATTATGGTTCCATAATGCACACAATGAAGCAACACATAGATTTCTTGATATTGGCTCTCATTTCTTGATCATTCTAGATCTCTTGACATAAATTAAACTCTTTAGAGCTATCACTACTCAAATCCAAGGGTTCTAGACCCCTGTTCCTTCTTTATGCTCTAATATGGAATCTACAAGTCCATATTCTCCTACAAGCCTTTCAAATTCATTCCAAGGCTTTCTTTAATATTTCTTACTCATAATTAATCCATTTTTAGCCTTAAAAAAATTTTAGACTCTTCCTAAGTGCTTCATATGCTTCAGGCTGAGATATAACCATACAAAACACCTACGGAAGTTTTGCCTCTTTTCTCTAAGGAGTTAGCACTTGTAAGACTCCTTTGACATCTCAAGACCACATACCAACTCTTAAATACTCTTAAAATACCTTAAAAAGGTTCAAACTTCTTGTCTCTTCACAAACCCTCAAGACATGCTACTTTATTCTTTAAGGCTTTTCATTATTTATAACTTGTGTCTTCCTTAATCTCACACTCTAGGGCCTTTAATTCTTCCTCAAGATGACCAGAATCATTCTCCTAGAAAATGGGTCATGAGCTGACAAAATGTTCAAGAAAGAGCCAAGCATGAAGAAGCAATAAGGGACATTTACCTTAGTTTTTCAAGCTTTCTTCAAAACTCTTTCATAAACTAACTCTTTCTCCCTCAATCTTAGATTTCCCCCTGCTGGACCAGACATAAATTAGCAACAAACCAAGCATTAGAACCATAAAAAGATGGAGGAGAAAGAAAGGAACAACTTTAAGGAAGGAAGGTGTAAGAAATTTCAAAGTTTTCTTGAATTTTCTCCCTTCCCTTCCCCTTCCTCTTCCTCTTGGATGCCCTTCAAGCTGGTCTCTCCTCTACTTTAGAAATGAAGCCAATCTAGTCCAGAAAAAGGAGAAGCTGGAACACCCTTTAAGGGCCAAAAAGCAACTTTAACAAACTTTTTAACTTTGCTTTTTAGTCCCTTTTTTCACTCTTTTCATTTTCACTCAAAGCACCTCATTTTTGAAATTCGTCTTCTCCATCATATTCTTTAGGCTCTTAACATAAGAATTGTCTTTAGAATCACTCAAAAAGGTTTTGAAACCATTCTAAACCATTTATTTAAAGTTTTAGTCAACCCTTCTATCAAACTTGCTCACCGGAGGGGTTTCAACTGCTCTAGGGGTTTCCATAATTTTCAAAGCCTCTGAGAACCATGAAAAGCTCAAATTTCTTGTTCAAAAAGCCCTTCTATGAGTTTTCAAAAATTTCCAAAAATTACAAAAATGCTCTTACTTTTTTCGACAAATTTTCTAAATTCCTCTGGCTCTGATTTTTAAGCATCTTAAACTTCAAATCCTCATTTTTTATTATTTAGAATTTTATCCTAATTTTAGTTGGCATCAAACCTTTTTATCTATAAAACTTCCTTTGAAAACTAACTCATTTTTGTCGTTTTTCAAAAAACCAGACATTACAATCAACAACTATCTAATTACACATAAAATTTAATAAATTAATATTATAAGTCAAATCACTATATATAATAATAATAATAAGTCTAATTTTCTTTAAATATATTGATACCATGGGAAAAAAGAAAGAGTAGATAACTATATTAATTCTTGAAAATTATTATTTTTATCCATTTAATCATTAAAAATTGTTATTATATTAGTTTTAATAGTTTAAAAATAGCTCAAATAAATTCTGCTAAAAATATTTAATAGAATTGCTTTGGTGGCCAATAGTTTTTGAATTAAAATGTTAATAGCTGATTTAGCAATTCCATAATCAAAATGTTCATTTTAAACTTGCTTACAACACTAGAAATGATAACATGGATTCACTACCAAAAGAAAAGGAAACTTTGTGATTATTGCTCACAACTGTTGCTAAAAGTAGACATTGTGATGTTTTTGTCAATTGTTACTATTTAGTAGTAGTTGTTGACCAAAAACAATCGGTATAAAATAACAACAATTCTAAAAAATTGTTACTAAAACATTTAAACCCCCTCAAGACAACACTAGATCTACGGAAAAAAGAAAAAAAAAATCCTTTCTCTTCACAATAAGGTAAAGAAGTTCAAGGCCTTTTGCCCAATTGCACTAGCCACCATCAAACCCTACTGCCACCCCCTAGCAAGTTAAACCTCACTGCCAGCATTCATCCAACCTCTTCCCACCATCCATCCATCCATCCATCAAATTCTCCATTTTTTTTTTTTTTTGCATCTCCCAATGCCATTTAGCTTCTCCCCTTCATTTTTTTTTCTACTTTCAACCATTTTAAGGTACTCCCTTCATCCACTTCCATTTTTTGTGATGCATTAACTAGATGCTATATGGAGTTATGTAGAAATTCTAGATTTGAGTGGTTTTTTAGTCTTTTGTATTTTTAGATCTAATGGGAGTTTTTTTTTTTAGTATTAGATTTAAGTTATTATTAAATGCCATCTAGATGTGTTACCACACTTGGCATATAAATTATTGTGCTACCTTTCCTTGCTTAATCTGTTGCTTCTTTCATAGTTTCCACACAGCAATCAAGTTGGTCATTTTGTAATAATGAAGATTAGCACCCAATTTGGTGAACATAGTTAGAGTAGCTCTTATATATTCGTGGTTGGTAAGTGTAGATATTAAGAATGAATGGCATGGTTAAAAGTCAAATGGAAATGACATTTTAATCAAGTGAAAGGTATATTAACTTCGCATTTGTCCTTAAAAGAAATACCTAATGAAAATCTTAAATGTTGATCTTATTGAAATAAGTAGATGTAAAAGAAACATCCATTTTTCTAATTACATTTAGTCAACATATATATTTATAGAATATATACACTTTCCTCTTTAGTTGTTTTATGAAGTGGAAAATAATGGTTGAAAAAGAGAGTTCAAAAGAAAACAAGCGAAGGTCAAAATATTAACCCAAGAATAGTAATTGGAAAGATGTAAATTCTTAGTTTGTTAGATTAATGAAACTTCATTAAAATTTAATTTTTGTATAATAATTTATCACACTTTATGTACAATTCTTTCTCAAAAGAGTTAATAGTTCAATCAACATTTAAAACTCAGAATGACTTGAAACTTCTATAAGATTGCTAAGCACAAAATTAGACTCAAGTTTATATATTCTATGATTTCTTTTTCCATTTTAATTATTGTAACCTAGTATACTTAATTATATTTATTTATATAATATAGAATTTAACGTTAGATATATGTTTTTAAAAATGGATAAATCTTAGAATGAGAGACTTATGAACACCCCTGAATTTGTGGAAGAATGAATAGATTTTTATACTTTGCATTTGTTAATAAACTTGTTGAAGGTAGGATAATTTTTCTATGTCCTAAATGTAAGTTTAACAAATGACAAATTATAGATGTAGTGTATGATAATCTAATTGTTAAGCCATTTCCGAGAGGATACATTGTTTGGCTTACTCAAGGAGAAACAAGCACACCAGACATTACAATTGAAATTCCTTCAAGGCCACATGTGATTCGAGATAAGATTGCTAGTGATAACCCTATACAAGAAATGGTCATCAATGCATTTGGCAATATTATGATGGTATTGTGTTAAATTGGCCATGATTAGCAAAATTGTGATGATATTGTGTTGAATTGGTCATACTTGACAATATTGTGATGGTTGTGGAATTGAGAATATTAGGCAATATTGTGATTATAAGTTGTGAAATTGGTCACTCTTGGTAATTTTCATTGAACAATATTCATCTCTTGTAATTTAATTTTTATATGCTTCTAATGACATTTTTATATTTTTAACTTAAGTACTTAATTAAGGGAGTAGACATTGAGTAAACATAACACAACATTTTCCATCATCTTTCAATCAAAAAGATCATTAGTAAATCTATGACTTATAGGATCTTTTGTTAAATGATATCATAATCATAGGACTTATCTACTAATTTGTTGGATTTTAGTTTCTGTGATGGTGTTATTGCATGTATCAAATTTGATTTTTAATTTCATATCTAATTATAATTCAAAAGTTATAATTGTTGTGATTATTGCACACTAGTTATTTTTAGTTACATTTATATTCAAATTCAAATATAAAAAAATTATTTTTTAAAAGTAAATATTGGTTATGGTTGTCTTAGTGATAGTTGGAATTGTCACTACAAGAGATTTGTCCACAACTACCACCAAATTTGCTTCATACTTTACAACAGTTGATCTCATGATTGAAAACAACCATCACAATGTCACTTACAACAAAGCTTTTGATGGATTTTGCAACTGCTGCTAAGTTGTATACACAAATTATTGGCCAAAAATATCAAATTTGTTGCCAATTAACTATATGTAACTAATCTTATACCTGTATATAACACTAAATTAAAAACATTAGATTATTTTATAAAATTTAATTATAAAAAAAGAATAATTTCATTTTTTTTCAAAGTTACATATTTATTTTATTTAAAGTTCAAACAATGTATCCATTATATTTAAATAAATTTTTTAAAACTTCATAATGTAGTTCAATTTCATTCTAACATTCATAATTTTTCTCTTCTTCACCAAGTCTCAATAACAAAAGGAAAATTATATTTCTATTAAATTTTAGTAAAAATGATTTTTTTGTTATTTGAATAGGAAAAGTCTCTATACAAAATATCTTTTAAGATTAAAGTTTTAGAATTTAACAACTAATTTAATTTTTTTCATAGAAGTGAAAAAATTGAATTTGATATCAATTATAAAATAGTGTTCAAATTAAGATAATTAAAATTCATATATAAATTATGAGAATTTATATGACATGGAATGGCCATTTGTTGTTGTTTTAGGATCTTACATAGATTTTTTTGAATTTTAAAAAATTAATACAACATTTTTTGTTAACAAAAAAAGAAAATTATTTTTTTTATAATGAAGGAAACATTTTTCATAGAAAGAGAATTTTCTTTTGAAGAAAAAATTGCATGACATGGCCAGTGGTTGATGTTTTAGTTTATTATAAAAAGTTTAGATTTATGAAATTTTAATAATTTATGAAAAAAATTTCATTAAAGGATTAAAAATGAAAGAAACTTTCTTTATTAGAAAAAAGATCTTTCTTAGGGAGACATAACAGCAAATGGACCCCTGCAAAGCACTGTGCGCTGCAGGAGATGCAAATTACTCACGGCACCATCTCAGCCCAATTGAAACAGTGTGTTTCATAGTTATTATTTCTTTTTCTTTTCAGCTAAATCAAATTGTGGCCGTCCATTTAGCAAAGAAAATAGCAACCCTCCGTGCCTTAATTGAAGTAACAAAGGTCTTCTCTGTTCCATTGCAATGAGAAAGTGGGAAACTTTTGTTTTTCAACCAAGTAATGTTGCAAGAAGAGTGGGAAATTTTCCGCTTTATGCCATTATAAGGAGCTTCAACTTCGAGACAAAAGGGAAGGCTATATTTCATTCACAGGCAAGAAGCTTCATGGAGGTTCTGTTCTATTTTCGTTTTCCATGATCATGCTACCGATGCTCTATTCCATTGCAACGAATCCTAATACTTGTCATTAATATACCATTTATGTCCTCCAACTAAGTCTCCTCAGTTTGATTTATCAATGTGATAGAAGAAAGCAGTATCATGTATGAGAATCTTAGTAAAGTTTTCTTTTAATGTTTATGTGTGGATGATTTTTTTTATTTCTCAAAATTTATTTTTCAAAAAATTTAAACATGAGACATATAAAAAAATTAATATCTTTATATTATTAAAAACAAAATACCATATATGAGTCATATGTAATTTATAAATCTAATAATGTAACATGATAAGTAACATGGAGAATTCAAAGAACTTGAGCAAAGTTGAAGATATCTATAATTTATAAAATGTTTTAATTTAACATGAAAGTATCATGAAGACAACTGTAATTTATATTATTAAAAACAAATATCATATATCAATCTTATGTAATTTATAAATTTGATAATGTAACATGAAAGTAACATGGAAAATTTGAAGAGCTTGAATAGAGTTGAAAACAATTGTAATGAAAGTAACATATATCAATCTTATGTAATTTGCTTTGTGTTTTTGTTTTTCGTTTTAGGCATGATTCTATTCTATCTTTAATCTCTTGAACATGATGATAGATCCTTCTATAAAGGTTGATTTGAAGCCTAGACTAAGAATGAAATTTGATAGGCTAGATGAAGCATGCAAGTTCTAAGTTGACAATGGTAAAAAAATTGGACTTCGCACTAGGAAACATTATTTTGGCAAAAGTAGAAAAGATGGCTCCATAACTTTCTACAAATATGTTTTCTGCATTTATGAGAAAAAGACAAATTAGAATTTATGCATAAGAATCATTGGCTTGAGACTAAGAAAAACTATAAAGCAAGAATAGAAGTAACACATGTGAATGGAAAATATAAAGCTAATAATATTGTTGAGGATCATAATTACCCACTCGTTTTCTAAAAATGGTTCATATGTTAGTGTCACAACATAAATTAATTGAAGTTCAAGGCTATGAGATTGATTTAATATAGAATTCAAGGCTTCAATTGAAAGCATTGTTTGAATTGATGAATAGGCACACTGAAGGAAAAGCTAATCCCAAGCATACCTAATTGGATGCAAAAAAACTATCTAAAGTTCAAAAGGTAAAGAAGCATGGTATACGGAGAAACTGGTTGTTTCTTGTGATATTTCTAAGAATAGTTAACAAAAAATCTATCATTTTATAAAAAAAATTACAAAGGTATTTTGGACTAATGTAAGAATGTTGATCAACTATGCGTATTTTGGTAATATGACATCCCCCAATACAACATATAGTACTAACCATGAGTTTAGACTACTTGTTATATTTTTAAGATTCAATCACTATAAAGAAGTAGTCATTTTGGGGGTGACATTGCAATATGATGAAACCATAGAGTAAATGACTACTTAAAACTTTCTTAGAGGCATATAAGCAAAAAAGGCCCCTTCTTATGTTTACTGATCAAGATCAAACAATAGTAAAAACATTGCATGAAGTGATTCTAGAGACTAGGTATGGATTATGTACATAGAATTTAATGCAAAATGGCATTAAATTTCTTGGGAACTTGATAAAAGATGGATCACATTTTTTGAGAGATTTCAAAAGTGCATGTACGAGTACGAAGAGGAAACACAATTTGAGGCAGTATAAAGCAGCTTGCTATCTACTTACAATATACATAAAAACACATGGTTGAATTCAATTTACAAGATAAAGGAGGAGAAATGGACATCTTATCATGTGAAGAACGCACTCATGATTGACATGTAAAACACACAACTTAGTAAAAGCACAAATGCTAATATCAAGAGTTGCATGAAACTAGACTTGAACATTAATCAATTTTTCAAGTACTTTAAATGGGTTATGGATGATAAAAAGTATAATGAGTTAAAGTGTGAATTTGAGTTGTGTCCAAAAATGCCAAGATTGATTGTTCAGAGTCACCTATGCTATGACAATTTGCTCAGATGTACACGCCCACTATCTGACTTATTTCAATAGGAGTGTAATCTATATGTTGCTACTTGTATAAAACAACAAAATGAGAGTCAACCACTATTTGGATATATTGTTAGTATGGTTAATGAAGAGAGAGAATGAAGAGTTTATTTTAATCCTAGTAATGGGTCAACTTTATATAGTTGTCAAAATTTTAAAGCCTTTAGAATATTATACTGCCATGTTTTGAAAGTATATAACATGATGAATGTAAAAAATTCTTCCTCAGTAATATATTCTAAAGATATGGACAATAGAAATAAGAAGCGATGTGATACATGATATTAGAAAAAAGGAGGTTGAAGCAGATCCTAGGCTAAAGAGCATGAAACGGTATAAACAACTCTGTCCCATACTAATAAGACTAGCAATGAAGGTGCCAAACTATCCAAAGTCATTCTCATTAGTGTATAAAGGCATCTTAGAACTAAGCAAGCAAGCCATGAAGCTTTTTTTAAGGCAAAGAGTCTAAACAATGATGGTGATGCTACCATATCATTGCCAATGGAATGCATTGCATAAGGCCTAAGATTCAAGAAAAGAGACAATATTGATTTTACTATCCCATTTTGTGATAAGTGTTAAAGAAATCTTAATATTGCTTTTTCTTTTCAAGATAACCAAATGCAATGTGGAATATCATGCTTAGTACCTCTTGTACTCTATGCCCTCCAGAACATATGCATGTCCTCATATAGATGAGAGTGAACTTACTCTTACTAGAACGTTAATGGTAAGACCAGTTAATTTTTTAATACTCATATGGTATTGCTAAGTAACTAGTGCTTATGTTGTGATTAATGTTCTATTGTAATGTAGACACCACTTGCTTCTCTTATGTCATCACTCGAAGCACTAGAACTCAATGGAAATATCTCAAAAGGTACATAAGTTCTTGTTCATTGCTTTATTTGGCTTCAAAAAGCCCTACCAGTTATTGTTCATTACTTAATTTGGCCTTTTCAAGTGTCATCAACAAGGGTGGTTATATTACTTTTCCATTATGCATAAGTAGGTTCAAGTAGTAGACCTATAAGAGAGACAAGTTATGGAAAATACATGCACTAATACAAGAGCATCCAAGAGCATCACTAGAATTAGAGTGAATTGATTTTTGTTTATGGATATGCATTTTTTGAAGCTAGATGATAGCAATTTCCTAATATGGAAGCAGCAAGTATGTTTAGCTATCAAACGTTACAAATTAAAGAAATTCATAAAAGTTAAAGCCACACCTCCACTGAAATTCCTCCCTGAAAAGAATCAAACCAATGGCATAGTCCATATTGAATTCCTAGCATGGGATCAACAAGACCAATTGCTCATGTCCTGGTTATTTAACTCTACAACCAAAGGAGTTCTTACTCATATGGTTGGTTGTGAAACATCTGCACAAGTATGGGAGAGAATTCAAGCATTCTTTGCCTCTTAAACAAGAGCAAAGATTAAGCAAATCAAGACTCAACTAAAGAACATAAAGAAAGGCGTGTTAATTATAAATGAATATATGTTAAAGATAAAATTAGCCATTAATTCACTAATTGCTATTGGGTATCCAATGTCCAGTAATGATCACATTGAGTATATTTTTAAAGGACTCTTTGAAGAGTATAATTCCTTCATCACTTTAGTATCCACAAGGCTATATTTGTATATTGTTGCTAATACATAGTTACTTCTTCTTGCTCAAAAAGCAAGAAATGAGAAGCATCTCAAATTGGCCTCTACTTCTACAAATGTAGCTTAAGGTTCTTCTAGTGGTGGAAGAATGTATAGCAATTGCGAAGGTAAATCAAGATTCTCTAATGATTATGAAGGTAGAAAATTAAGATTTACCAATTAGAGATCCTTCATAACATGCCAATTATATGGTAAGCATGGTCACTCTACTAGAACTTGTTGGCACAAGTTTAATCAATTATTTCAAGCTCTTTTTCTCAAGGAGTGGGGTTCTTATGTTTTAACTACTAAGCCACAACCTAGAGAATAAGCCTCCATACTAATAGCAACCTTTGAAACTATGACTGACCCATTTTAGTACCTTGATTCTGGTGTAACAAATCATCTTACATATAATGATGGCAATGTGTTGAACAAATCAACCTACACAGAAGGTCTCAATCAAGTCCACATGGGAGATAAAATAGGTCTAAAAATCTTTTTCTCTAGTCATTCTTATAGTCAAAAACCCTTGCCTAATCATTTTCTATTCCTATCTAATATGCTTTACGTTCCTACAATCACCAAAAATCTTTTAAGTGTTTTTAAACTTTGTAATGATAATTCAACATATATTGAATTTTTTTCCTCAATTCTGTCTTGTTAAGGATTAGGTCACTAAGCAAGTTGTGTTGGAACGTAAATATAAGGAAGGTCTTTATGCTATCGATCAAATTCAACTTACACATCTTGTCCAAAACCTTCATACAATACAAAGTCTATAGCTAGTGTAGCCACTATGATATATAGCATAAAGTTGACTTCTTTTGATATACCTAGTTCTAGTTCTTCTATAGCTAATTATGTTGGTGTATCTAGCAACCTTAGTTCATTTCCTTTGCGGCATAGCTGTCTTGTTCATCATATGTCCTCCATTGTATTCTTTATAATGAAAAGTTATAATGCACTTAATAGTAATAAAAAAATATTTGATTTTTGCATGTCATGTTTTTTAAGAAAATCTCATAAATCATCATTTCCTACTTTCACTACTCAATGCACAAGACTCTTGCAACTCATTTACTCAAATAATTGGAGCCCTTCACTTATCAAATCTAATGAAGGCTATATCTATTATATACATTTTACAGTTACCTTTTCTTGATTCACATGGGTGTATTAATTGCAAACAAAAGGTGGAGCCTACCAAACCTTTATTGATTTCCAAACCATGGTTGAGCTACAACTTAACACCAAAATAAAGGCATTTCAATCTGATTAGGGAGGAGAGTACTATAGATTATCTTAACACTTCACATCCTGTGGTATCATTTATTGGAAGAGTTGTCCTTATATGCATGAGCAAAATAGAGTAGCTGATCGCAAACATCACTATATGATGGAAATTAGTTTAACCTTACTTGCAAGTGCATCCCTACTATAGTCATTTTGGCATGAAACATTTCAAATAGCTACTTACCTTATTAACTTCCTTCTTCTTCACTTAAGGGAATCACTCCTTTAGAGATCTTATACAATAAGAAACCAGAATATCAACACCTCAAAATGTTTGCATGTACTTACTATCCTCTCGCTTGACTTCATAACAAACACAAGCTAGATTTTAGATTCACTGAATGTATCTTTTTAGGAGATAGCCTAGATCACAAAGGGTACAAGTGTTAGGTATCAAATGGACAAATTTTTACTGCAAAGAATGTGAACTTTCCTTTCCTTATGCTCATCTAACCTAGAAATATACTTCCTTATGTACTTTTTTATGCTATAATTCTTCATTTACTTCTATCATACCTCATCTTAATGTCACATATATGCAAGATATTGTTCCTATTACCACTTCTTTTGTAGGTTGGCCATCTCCTATCCTAAACCCTAAAGTTGAGCCTTCTATCTTTCACAACTCACTTATGGTACTAATTACTAATCTCCTTGTGGATCTTAATTTGAACTCACCTATTAAAACCTTAAGTGTACCTCTAATGACAACTCCTTTACACCAAATGTTCATTAGATCCTAAAATGGGATTTTAAATCCAAGGTTCTACTAACTAAAGCTAAACCTGAAACAACTATTAAGGCATTGGCCTCTCCATGATGGAAGATAGTGATGACTAAGGAGTACTAGGCCCTAATGAAAAATCAAATGTGGCCTTAGTTGAATTACCTCCAAGAAGAAAACCAATCAACTCTAAATAGGTTTACAGGGTTAAACAAAATCTAGATGGTACCTTGCTTAAATATAAAACTTGTCTTATGGCAAAAGGCTTTCACCAAAGAGGGGGCATTGACTTTAATGAAACTTTTAGCCCTATCATGAAACCAATCACCATATGTATCATTCTTTCCTTAGCAATTTCTTAGCAGTGAAACATATATCAAATTAATGTAAATAACACTTTCCTTCATAGAATTTTACACGAGGAAGGGGTAACTGTAACAACCAAACGGGTTTGAATATCTTAATAAAAGGCTAGTTTGCAAGCTTCATAAAGCCCTCTATGGCCTCAAACAAGCTTGAAGAGCTTGGTTTGAGAAACTAGGCTCAACATTGATGAAATTTGGCTTCAATTCTAGTTAACGTAATTAGTCTTTTTTATCTGAGCAACCAAGCCTGGTGTTATATTTGTTCTTGTATATGTATATGACACATTAATCACTAGCACATCTAGCAATGAAATTTTAAAACTTATAACCAAGCTTAATAAGGAGTTCTACCTCAAAGACCTAGGGAAGCTGAATTACTTTCTTGGTAATGAAGTTAAAAAATTACCTGATGGATCTCTCTAAATGTCTCAAGCTAAATACATCAAAGACATTCTTAAACGAGCTAAAATGGACAAAGCCAAAGGAGAGCCTACTCTTATGATCTCTAATCTAAGGTTACAAAAAGAAGGGAATGATAAAATGGAAGACCCATAGCTCTATAGATCAATAGTGAGTACATTATAATATGCAAATATTACAAGGCCAAAAATTTGTTTTGTTGTTAACAAGGTAAGCTAATTTATGCAATCACCATTCAACTCTCACTACAAGGCAGTCAAAAGAGTCCTTTAATACTTAGCTAGTTCCATTGATCATGAATTAAGGCTATAACCTTGCAAAAACATGGCCATTACAACCTATTATGATGCAGCTTAGGCCTAAGATTATGATGAAAGGAGAAGCATCTCAGGTTTCGTAATATACATGGGTGTGAATTTGGTGTCATGGTCATCTAAGAAGTAGCCAACCATAGCAAGATCTAGTACAAAAGTTGAATACAAAAGTATGGCTACCATTGCTATTGAAGTTTTATGGATTATGTTTCTCTTACAAGAACTCAACATTAGCATGACTTCACCATCTCAAATTTTGTGTGACAATTTAAGTACAATGATGATGACTGCTAATATGATCTTGCATGCTAGAACAAAACATATAGAGCTTGATTTTTGTTTTGTAAGAGAGAAGGCCATAAAGAAGGAGATAGATGTTAAGCATATTCCTTCTTCTTGTCAAGTAGCTGATGGATTAACCAAAGCGATATCAAGCTCTCACTTTCTTGATTTCAAAAGACATTTAGGTGTAGAAAGACCCTTGGAATTAAAGGGAAATGTTAGTAAAGTTGGTTAATTTGTTAGAACAAACTATAGTTAGAGGACATTAGCATTATTATATAAAATCCATGTGTATCAGTTCAAATATGAATAACAAAGAAAAGCTTCTCATTCTTCATCTTATTTCCCTCTTTTCTTCTTTGTAACACCCATTGACTAAAGCAATTAATTTAACAAATTGAAATGGAGATCTTAATGAGTAAATTAGTATGAACCTTGATGATTCTTCATGGGAGATTACCATTGATCATTCTAGAGTTCAATTGTGGAGCACACAAAAGGGTTTTTTGAGACAAAGAGGTGAGCATATTATTATTGGCCATTCTCAAGTTCAATTTGGCTAAAAAGAAAGAAAAAAAATTTAACTATTTTAACTTGACTGAAATGGTGCGTTGAATGATTTGCATCCCCTACAGAACACAATGCTTTACAGAGGATCCATCCATAACCTTGATTGCTATAAATGGTCATTTTTTGAGAAAAAATTGCAATAAAATTTTAAAAGCTCAGCATTAAATATTTTTTTTATCCACACTAGTTTTTTAGGAATTAAGATTAGATATTTTATACTTAGATATATTATATATTATTAATTTATAATTAACATATAAAATATAATTTAAATATTATATAAATCTAATTGGTTGTTTCGGTCCAATTCTATTGCAAAATGACCATGGATGGGTCCACATGACATGCAACATTTGTTTATTAATTAATTTATGTAATTAATTAATTTAATCATATAAGTTCACATAACAGAGACAATTAATTTAAGAATTAATTGTTATTGGATATGTTCTAATATAAAGGGATCAATTGAATTTAAATAAGATTATCTATAGTTAGATAAATTCTAATAATAGATTTTGTATAATAATTAATTTAAGAACTAGTAGTAGTAATAATAATAATAATAATAATAATAATAATAATAATAATAATAATAATAATTAGATAAGTTCTAATTAAATAAATTCAAATGAGTTATCTGAATAAATTAGATAATTATTTGTATTAATAAAATATTTGAAATGTAGTTTAACTGATTAAATATGAATAAGATTTATTCTATTCAAATTTAATTAATAGAATTTATTTCTAATAAGGATATATTTAATCTAAATTTCAAATATCTTAAAGTTATGGGAGTTCAAAATCAATTCAAACTAATTGTACCAAACAAAATCGAACAAAAAGAGTAGATCCAAATTAGTATTTTACATGTCAAAATTATTTTAATTGATTCAATTTTCAAAGAACCAATTAATTCATAATGTACTTATTTATTACTTATTAGAATTTAGAATTCGCATAAATTAGTTTTTGAATAGTTAGGTCCAAATTCCAAAAAATGTATTAGTAATCAAGTAATTTTGTATTTAATTGATAGTACCATATATATATATATATAAAATAAATACATGGAAAACAAAAAAGTAAATTACTTAAAGAAAAAAGAATTTTGGTATAAAGCAAACCAAATCAAATTGATCATAGTCTAAACTCAATGGGTCTTTCATTTTGTAAAATTGACTTACTTGGTTTAGTTTAATTTTGATCCAAAAATGAATCAAACCAAGCTTTTGAGCAACCTTACTTGAAACCCACTAGAAATATATGGGCTGTTAAAGAGTTGTGACTATCAGATTTAAATCCCTTCTTAAAAGGTATCAGATGTTGTGCAAATCCTCCGCCAAAAACATAACATCTCCCATCTCTATATTCTCTCATTAGTAATTCTCCTGAGATACCATTTATCATTGAGGACTCCAGTAGTTGCTCTACTACCGCAAGAAGGGAGAGTTTATCATCATGATCTGCATGGAATACATCTTGATTTGTAAAGTAAGCACTTTCTTAAGATCAAATGCATTACAAAAGGTATATGTTTACTAATATTTTTCCAAAAACTTAGAATATATAAAATAGACATCTAGTAACTAAATCAATTCTGCCAAATTCCTATCCAATTGAATGGTCAATTTTGATCAAACCCATTTGGTGTGATATAGTTGAAATTGGATTTGCTCAATGTTTGTAGTGGTTGTTGTTTTAGTATATTATATAGAAAGACTTTTTAATTATATAGATGTTGGATCATATACGCAACTCCGTTGACATTTAGCGGCTAATTTTGTTGTGCAAAATTAGTAACAAGACCTATTTGGTGTACATTTTAAAATATCAAAACTAATTTTTGACCATCATTAAGACTAATATTATGATAATTAACTTCAAGGGACTAATGCCTAATAGGCGCACTGCTTGCTACAAATCATTATATGCTCTTTAATTTCTTTTTTTTTTTTTTTTGACAAAAGAAAAGGTAAGGAATTCACCCAAAAGAAAAAGGTAAAGGTAAAGACATGGTTGTTGTTGGAAAAAATTTCCGCCAGAAAAAGACATGGTCGGCACTATGCTCATGGTAGACGTTTCGTGATTTTTTTAGTATCAAAAAAATAATATAGAACTTTGAGCCAAAAACTAAATGAGATCTAGAGGCAAATTCTGCATTTGAATTTCTGCCTTCTAGAATGTAAGTGAATAATTATTTATGAAAAAATGATTATATTGATTTTTATAAAATTCATGTATTATTATCAGATTACTTTTATTTTATAAAAAGATTAAATTGTCATTGTCAGTGACAAATTCCATACTATCTTTTTTTCTTAAACTGATTCTGC
Source organism: Erythrophleum fordii (assembly GCA_032878935.1). Taxonomy (NCBI): domain Eukaryota; kingdom Viridiplantae; phylum Streptophyta; class Magnoliopsida; order Fabales; family Fabaceae; genus Erythrophleum; species Erythrophleum fordii. The sequence goes on from JAVQMF010000038.1 coordinate 19,748,225, forward strand.
ATTTTGGGGCAGATTTTTTTTTTCCTTCGACTTGAGGCTTTCTTTGTTGTTTTCTTTTTATGAGAAAATTATAATTGAGGATGAAAAGTTAAAAATATTTATATTAACAAATTTAAATTTTAAAATTATTTTTAAAGATTTAAAAATAAAAAATTTTAATTTAAGGTATTAAACTATAATTTTTAAATATTTTATAATTAAATTTCTTAAAATAATTTTATGAATAATATTAAAATAAAATTAATTATATATTTAAAAAAATTTATATGATTTTAATAAAATTTAAGAGACATCTATTTATTTTAGTTTATAAATGAATATTCTAAAGGGGTGAACCCACTGGACCGGGTGTTGATAATAACGAGCCAGAGGAATCTGAAAGGCTGAAAGGCGCAAGACGGCGGACATAACGACATAAATAGGGGTAATTAAGTGTCATTTTCTATAACTAGAACGATGCCTTAGAAGCAAGGGAAAGAGCATAATTCCAAAATCTTACGTGGAGATTTCTCAATGGAAACCCAACATTCTGGAGTGTTCATTCAACCTTTGTCTTGAAAAGAAAAAGAAAAATTACAATAAAAAATTCCAGGATAAAAATATTTATATTAAAAGATAGTTATTTAATAAAAAAATTTAAAATTAGATTAAAGTTATTTAATTTTGAAAATTTCATTACTTTTTTGTTATTTTTAAAATATAAAAATATAAATTTTTATTTAAAATTCTAAAATTAATTTAAAAAATCATATAGTATAAGTGATAAAAATTTGCATTTTCAACACGTAGAAGCATAGGGGCCCACATATTCTTAGAATAGTAGGAGCAGGTGGGCCCCGCGGGTATGACGGTTGGAGTACGGAGCCGTACTTCACCGACGAGGGCTGAGTCCAACAGAGTACCCGTTCAGGCTTGAGCCTTTTTTTTTTTTTTTTAATAACGAGATCTAATATTCTGTATTTAAAATCTAATTGGCTCACCAAAACAAATCTAACTGAAATTGTCAAACTAAAAAAGTTAACTGGAAGCAAAGTTAAATAAACAAATTTAAAATGCCAAAAGTATTACCTAAAAATTTGGTAATTTATGTGAATATATATTTTTTGGTAAATTATTCTCTATTTTGTTTAAATATTTAACCTATATAGGACCTTCCACTATTTTAAAAATTTACATTTATTTTGACTAAAATAAAAAATCACATTATATTTGTTATAGGAGTCTTATAAATACAAAAGTCTCGTAGGCCCGCAAACAGCTCAATTTACTCTACCAGATTCATGATCTCAACCCACAACAACATTTATATTTTTTAAAATAAAGAATAAATTATAATTATATATATTGATCAAAATAATCTTATATATATTATTTATAATGTGAAAATTATTAATTATATATGTGATTAACATAAGATAGTCACTTTCTAAATTTAACATATTATAAAAATTTTTGGTAAAAAATAAATAATGATTAAAAATAAAAAACATATTCATAGACTAATTTTTTAAGGTTAACCAATTTAAAGATAGTAATTTAATTTTAATAATAACATTTATATTAAATATATATTAATAAATATAATCATATTTATAAATTTCAAGAAAATTTAAAATAAATTAAATTTATAGTTTTCAATATAACATATAAAACATTGAAATAAAAGTTTAAGAAATATTTTTAAATAAATGATATTCTTAATAAAAAATATTATTTTAAAAAATATTTTTGTTATCTTTTAATTTGAAGGGAATTGTATATATTTTTACAATAAAAAATTTTATAATTTAAATATCTCTTTAAAAAAATAGAATAGTTTATTTATTTACTTTTTGTTTAGAAACACGGGGACGCAAGCCGAAAGTCAAAGAAAAAACTACCAGATAGCTAATGGTGGAAAAGAAATTCCTCTATATATAGATATATATATATATATATATATATATCACAGCCTATACGGAGGGGTATCTCAAGAACAGTCATATTCTGATAAGCTTTGAAGAGATAAGATTAGTTGAGGGGATACTCAATTTTATTTGATTGGGATATAGAAAATAGATGTCCAAAATATTAAAATATTTAAATGCTTGATGGGTAAGAACTTATATCTATAACTGACGACTTTTTTTGTTTCATCTTTTCAAAGGGATATGATTAGTGCAGTCTCAACAACATTTGAAGTGGCGGATGCATTAGGACATTTAATTCAAACAATTGATGAAAGCGTATTAATAGGCATCCTTGAAGTATTAGACATGGAATAGATGAATGTTCAAAATTGCACAGTGATAAAGACACAAATCATTAATTAATGTTGACACTTGAATAGATTACCAATCAAATTTAAATAAATAAAATAAGATTTACAAATATAAGAAATTAATACAAACTGTATGCTTTCACTTGGCATTAGCTAAATTGGTATTAAAGAATAATATCTTCTCTTATTAATCATCTGGGTTCATTTTTTAAAATAATATATATATATATATATATATATATCATTAGAGCTGTTTATAGAAAAGATTGAGTCAAGCATTTAATAGACCCGATACCTTACCCGATTGAAATATTAAACTTGCTTTTATGCTTATAACCCGGTCTAATTCAAACAAGCCTGATTTTATATTGAGTTAAGGCAACCCGAATTCTTTTTTTTTTTTTATGAATTGATACTTACAATGTAAAATTATATTTTTGCAAACTCATAGTTATAGATTTCAAAATAATGACCTTTTGAAACTCTCATATTTTCATCAGTAAATAGTTTCAATAAGAAAATAATTTAATATTATCAAGTAAGATACAAATTACATTAATATAATTAGCCTTACATAAATATATATATTTTTATTATTCAATAAAAGAATGTTAGTAAACATGCACGCTAATGATGAAAATAATTAAAAAGTAAAAAATAGTTGGATAGATAATAAAAGATATACTTTTTAAAGAGAGTCAAATGAAATAAGAATTAAAAAAAAGCATAAAAGATATATATATATTGGGTCGAGTTAGGTAGAATATGTTTTCGACCAATTCAACTTAATATAATTTTATTAAAATTTTATCTATTTATATTTTTAATCTAAACCCATTTGGCCTGACTTAAATAGACTACGTTAGATTAGATTTTTTGAACTTAACGAGTCAATGATCACTCTTATATATCATGGCTTTATACTCAGTAATTTTGTAGTACTAAAACTTGGTATTCTTGCTTGTGTGTTATCACATAATTTTTCTTTTGGTAAAACCCATGTAATATAATTATAAATACTGATTAAGATGGATCTTTAATTTTAGACAAAAATTATTTATTTTTTTAAAATTTCAATAAAAGTAGTACTTGATTTTTAATATTATCAGGGTATAATTCATATTTTTTATAATATACGAGAAATGAAATTTTGGTGTAGGGAAAATTTAATAATATCCTTAATCATAGTTAGAAAAATTATATGACCGTGCTGAGGAGTAATGTCCCTTACGAAAACTAAAAATTGGACGTCAAAACCATTAGTTTATGGACACAGTGGGAGCCTTTCACGGTCTTTTTGAGCCATTTCAAGTGGGAAAAAAGAAATTTAATGCGTCAAATTTTTAATTGTCAAAAATATTACATCCATATATTAAATTTTTGGAAACTTCGTGGCAATATTACCTTGTTTTCCATTTTTCTTTTAATTCTATGAGAAAGTGTGGCTAAATTTTCATTTCTTGTCCCCTAAAACTTTGGAAAAGTTGAAAATAAATTATATTTGTATACCTTTTTTTTAATTTGGCCGTAGAAGTAGTAGAAAATTTTTGGGAAAAAATTTATTTTTCTACCCTTTGAAATCTATGCACAGGATGGATGATGTGTAAGGGAATAAAAAATAAGTTTTTAATGTAATATAATATAAGAAAATAAACACAATAAATGTAAATACATAATTAATTTTTAGTATAATTATTTTGTTTGGTAAATAATTATTCAGAATAAATATGTAGTTTAAAAAAATTGTCAAAAAATTTTGAAATTAAAAAATTATTAATGTAAATATATGAAAATTTAGAAATTTAAAATTACTCAAAAAATAATAATAAAAGATGTAGGAATTAAAAAATAATTATGTGAAAAAACTGAAATAAAAATATGTAGTTATTAAAATGGTTTAATTAAAAAATAATTAAGCATTTCTGGCAAATTTTTAAATTACATATTTCTTTTAAATAATTATTTATCAAATAAAATGACTATACTACAAATTAATTTTGTACTTATATTTATTGTGTAACATTTTCTTACAATGTATTACATTAAAAAATTATTTTTTATTCTCCTACACCTTACATATTTAGTACCTAGAACTTACAAAAATAGGAAAATAATTTTTTTTCCAAACTTTTCCGCTCAACTGAAAAAAGATATAAAAGTATAATTTTTTTAACTTTTCTAAAACTTTAAGGGAGAGGAAATGAAATTTGAGCTATACTTTCTTATAAAATAAGATGATGTCAGTGGGAATACCACTATGTTCCTCAATTAAGATTAAAATATATATATATAAGAAATTCAATGACATTGTCATGAATTTTTAATACATATAATATATAGACGCAATATTTTTTGTTCAGTTAAAAATTTAACACATTAAAAATTACAAAAATTGTCAAGGAAATAATAAAAAAAATTCAGCAAAAATAACAGAAGCCAAAATAATTGCACTGAAAGTAATAAAAAGCTTAAATTCCAACGTGTTAAAACGCATCTCGTTGAACGTGGCATTAGGCTTTGGAACCTTGCGTTTTGAATTCAAAGGTGCTGAATTCAGATCCTTAGGGTCTGAATTCATTGAAGGGCTTGCAGCCTTCGCAGTTCAACATGACCGATCATGCGACATAGTAAAAAGGATGGAAGGGAAATTTGACTGTGTAGGGGACACATGACAGGACATTATTGGCCAAAACAAATTTTGATGCATTCTGATTGATTGAAAAATAATGTAACAGCAAAATTATCAAAATGCCCCTTGTCATTTGCTAAATGCCTGTTTAGCAGCATGGTGTAAAATCACATTCACGTGAAAGCTTTATTTCTTGCTTCATATCAAAAGCAGTTTGAGAAAGATACAACGTGGATCCAAACATATTATTATTAATTGAAGCTTTCTTCTCATGTACCTCTATCCATTCTTTCCCTTTAGTGTGATTGAAAGTTCTTTCTATCAAAATTCTCTTATTTTATCTTATTAGTTTAAGTTCTACTACAAATTAAAAAAGAAGTGTTACAAAATTTGTTAGTGAAATTGCATTTTCCAGCAAAATTTAAAGTAAGTTAAAAAAACTAAAATGTATTTATAATTTTATTTTTAATATTGTATTTTTCTATTATTAAGAGAGGAATATAAGTATATTGATAAATTTGTATTATGATAATCATTTTTATCGCATTATGAAACATATGTATTTTCGTTGGTTTTTTGTGTAATAATGTTTAAGTGCATATATATAATTATTTATTTGTTGTAATTTTTTATTATTATTGTTATTTTAGATTTATATGAATTGAAATATGAAAATTAGTTATTTTAGGTTTTTTGTGTAATATATTATTTAGATTTTTTATTATTGTTGTTATTTTAGTTAGAGAAAAAATATGAAATAAAAATGAGTTAAAAAATTAAAAGAGGAAGAAAAGATAACTTTATATAGTTGAAAAATAAATAGGAATTTTTTATATTAGTAGGAAAAGAAATCAAATTATATAGATGTAAAAAAAAATATTTCATTTTCATAATTACAACAACAAAGAAGGAAGAAGGACAGAATTCAAATAAGTGAAAAATAATTGTGAAAAATTTAATATTAATAGTAAAATAAATAAATTTAAATAGCTAGTGAAAACAGAAATATATGTTTTATTAATTATTTAAAAATTTTTATTATATATTTTTTATATTAATAATAAAAAATAATATTAGAAGAAAAGGATTTAAATAGTTAAAAATTAAGTGTATAAATTTTAATATCAATAGTGAAAGAAATAAATTGATATAGTGAGTGAAGAACTATATATGGTATATTAATAATTGTGAAAATTTTTATTATATATGTTATATTGATAAGTATAAAAATAATATTAGCATAAAATAATTTAAATAGTTAAAAATAAATTCAAAATTTGTTTTATTAATAGTAAAAGAAATAAAGTGATATAAAGTTATTTTAATAGTACGGAAGAACATTTTATATTAAAAATGGAAAAAATTATAGTAGAAGAAAAAGGGTTATATAGTTGAAAAAAATGCCAAAATATTTTATATTTATAGTGCAGGAAATAAATTAATATAGTTAGTAAAGAATAATAAGGTTAAAGGAAATAAATTTATATGTATTAAAAGTAAGCATAATTTGAAAAAAAAAATGCATGAAAAGAATTTTACCATTGTGAAAGATTGGTGCAAAAATTTAAAAAGATGAAGTATGGTACAAGTATAACTATTTGAAATACGTTTGTAATTAGAATATTTGAAGGGAACGAAACGACTAGGAAAAATGAGATTAAAAATTTATGAAAATGTACAAGATGCGACATTTCAATATGCAATATCAGGATACATAATAGTTACTACTGATATCATCTAGGAAGAGTTAAAATAAACAATTAGTCAAAAGCTACACTTTCCTGCTAACTAGATTGTATCTAATTTGATATATAGGCTCCAAATGATAATAAATCTAGTATAGTACTAAGTGATTATACTAAAAGATGATAATGATGTGCAAAGAATGTAGCAATCACATTCACGTTTTCTATCACAATTCAATACTGTTGAGATATTTGCGAACATCTCAAGTATTAACCCACATTTGCGCAAACCCTATGAATGAAGTGCTACCCTCACATGATCCGTTTTAATGATCAACAGCTTATTAAATGGTGCCAATAAAGGATAGTTCGCACTCAAGTTTCTCCTATCCAGTAATTGGGTTTGATGAATGTCCTTCTTCATCAGGTTTAAAAGAAAATTTATTAAAATATTTTGAAAATGAAGATGAGTATAACACAAAGCTTGACTTTGACTATAACAATGACGATGAAGATTATGATAGTGAGACCGATGATGATGACAATGATGACACGTATGACAGTGAGAGTGATAATGATGAAGCTGTTGATGTTGAGGTCAACCTCATTTAATTCGTTATCAAAATGCAATGGATTTCAAGACCTCATTACAATCAAGTAAATACAGCCTTTGCAAACAAACTGGGCATAATCATTCTTCCTACCTGCATCACAATTCTACCCTTCAATAGTGTATTAACAAAAATTGTAATTGCATATAAATACATTATATTACTCATTTTCTGTATGTGAGAGTTAATAAGAGCATTGTATGACATTATGCTAGTAATTAAAAATGGACAATAGTTCGTCATCAATTTTTGTATGATATAGTATTTTTTTATTAATTGTGTAACATCCAAGGTTTTAGAATTTTTCTAAGTCTTTCTGCTATAGTTAGGATCCCTGTTCACTATAGCAAGGATGCCTGTTTGCTACAGCAAAGATGCCAGTTCACTATAACAAGTTTGTGTCTCATACAAAACTCAAGGAACTTCCCGTAATAGCACCAGCTATAGCGAGAATAGTTGGAACTTAGCACTTATAAGTTCTTGTTGTAGTGAGAATAGTTGGGACCTAGAACTTATAAGTTCTCGCTGTAGCGAGAAGTGCTTCCTGCTATAGTGAGACTTGTTTCGGAAAAAGTGTGGACAAGTAAAATTTTACTTCTTAAAGAGTCCAAAAGCCTTTCCTTTTTCTGACAAACTTTGGGCTAGCTAAAAATAGAAGGAGCTTTACCTAAGAGAGAGAGAGAGAGAGAGAGAGAGAGAGAGAGAGAGAAGGGGAAATTCAAGGTGAGACAAGAAAGAGGAGAAAGAAGCAAGGAAAAAGGTGAGAAAAATTAAGGATTTTCATGAAATTGCCTTTACATATCTTGTTTTTCTCTCCTTGCTCTTCCTTTCCATGGTTTCATAGATGAATTAAGTTTGTTTTAGCCTTAGTTCAAAGGAAAAGTTTAAAGTCTCAAGAAGAAGGGCTAAGACAAAGGAAGAAGCTCTTTGGGGAAGCTTAGATTCAAGGTAGTTTTACTCCTTTTTTGCTTTTCTCTTCTTGCTTCCTTTATGTATGTGTTTTGGCCAAGAAGAGAGCTTGTAGGGGGAGGAAGTTTTGACTTAGAATAAGTAAGAAACCATTGATTTAGAGTATGGGAGCTTGGGAAATGCAAAGAAAGTGGAAGAAAGACCATGGAATTTCAAGAGAGAGAGAGAGCAACTAGGGATTCTTGAACACTTTGTAAATTTTGTTTTGATTCATGAATTCCCTAGCATATGTGATTTGTTTGTTTAAGTTTCTAAGACCCCTAAGAAACCTTTCAAGTGCCTCTCTCTTCAAGAAAAAACTTAAAATCCATAGATTGAGAATTAAAGTAATAAGTTCCATAGTATAACCTTAAGAAACAACTTATATCTGGACTCTTAGAAATGAAGTTATGATGACTTCAAGGAGTCTAAATGGAACCAAGAGGTCTAGATATGAGAAAAAAATGAAGCCAAAAGCTTGAATTATGGTAGATGCTTCATTAGGCCTCTTATGAAACAAAAATGGAACTATAGGGTGAAGTGTGCTTCTTTAATGTGTATTTGATGTCATGGCTTGCTTTAAAAGTGTGATTGAACCCTATTTGTTGCATATAGGGCAAGAACTCAAGCTTTATCTAGTTGTGAGTGTGAGACCGAAAAGGAAAGAGAATAATCAAAAGAGAAGCTTGTGTTTAATTGTCAAGGTAGCTCTTTACTTCTTCTTATTTACATTCTTAGATATATGATGGTCATTGTATGCTTGTATGTACATTGGTATTATGAGACATGCCATTTGATGTTGCCTTATGGCATTGGTACCAATATATTTCATGAATTGTGTTTTGGTTGTCGAAAATTGCTCTTAAGAGTGAGGTGGTACCAAAAGTCTTTTGAGATGGGTAAGGTGCAGCCAAAAGTTCCTAGGTATAGGTAAGACAAGGCCAAAAGTCTTATGGATGAGTGAGGCCAAGTCAAAAGTCCCTAGATCAAGGGTGAGACTAATCTAAAATTCCCAAAAATAGGGTGAGGCTAAACTAAAAGTCCTTAAAACTTATTCTTGGCTTTGATATAATTTTCATGACATGTAAATTATATGTTGAATAATTTTTAATAATGTTGGATGCCTACTTGCATGCTTTGACATGTTTATATGTCTTGATTGTATCCTTAAATGAGTGTATGAGTTATTGAGATTCTTTGAATCTCATCCCTTTCCCTCTCTCATTTTAACATATTTAGGTGAAGTTCAAAGAGACTAAAGTACAAACTAAAGAGCATAGTTGGTTATACTTTAATACTAATGTAGTTTTTGATGTATTCTATTGTCAAAGTAGATATGTACATAATATTTTGAGATATAGATACTTGAGCAAATGTAAAAGTTTTTTAATACATTGTATATATCAATATTAGAGCCATATCAATGAGAATGTATGATTTCCCTAATTAGTGGACCATTCTTGGATGTGTAGTTTTGCATTTGGCATAATGTGATTATGATGCATATTAGTTTAGACCATTTGGGAAGCTTGTATATGTTATGTTTATGCTTCAAAACTTGCCATGAGGTGGTAAGGTAATTAAGAATCCATTTAGATCATCTCTTATATTTAAAAAAAAGAATTAGCAAGTCAAGATCTGACCAAATGGACTCCTTTTGGCTTGAAATTTACTATGCATATAGGTTTCACCTAAAACTTTTTTGAAAGCTAAAGATCATATTGTTTGAAACTCTAGAAAATTTTTGGTGAATTTTTAAAGTTGACAAATTTTGACAGAATTGGCATTGTTACTGTGCAAATGGTAAAATCTTTTGCCTCTGTCATTCATAGATCAAATAGTGTCCAATGGCTATAAAATTTTACAGGCATAAACTAAACATGATAAAATTTCTGTATCACTTAAGAGCACTTCATTTGCATTTATAGAGATGGAGAAACAAATTTTTGAACTTTCATATTAGTACCAGGGGCGCAGCTTGATCTCCATTATTATTCTATAGGTTTTTGTGCCCAAATTGCTTTTGTGTTTAGTCTAGACTTATTTTTTTTCCTTTAGCTAACATCCATAGCTTTTCAAATTCTTATAGTTTTTCCAAATTAGATTTTTTTGAAATTAGTTATGAATTTTTGAAATTTATATCAGTAAACTGTATCAAAAACGCTAGGCAGTTTAGCTTATGTCACTTTTTTATTATCAAACATAGTCCAAATGATGTTATTATGGCTTGGAATTATTTTTAGTATAAAGTTAACATCCAGAACTTTTTAGAAAGCTATCATTTGCTTAATTTCCATTTTTTTTAAAATTAAGTATGATTTTCCAAAGTTGGTACCAAAAATATGGATTCTGGACCCATGAGTAAATTGTAATTTTTCTAGTTTTTGGCTTTAAATTCATAGTCTATGGATTATTTTATGATATGTATAAGTTATATGGGTGAAGTATGAGTAGAAGATGATATGGATGGGCCCACAGGGGTCCACAAGATGAAGTATAAACTTATGAACCCCAACATAACGTAATAAAATGCTATAATTTTACTCATTTTCTTTGAAATTATATGGAATCAAACTTAAGTGAAGGTTAAATGAGACTAATATAATATAGTGTTACAAATTGTTTACATCTATTATAGATAAATATTTGTTCATTATATTATTTTTTCCTATAACTATCATGGCTGGAGTCGGGCAGACTATTCATCCATGTCCAAAGGATGCTTCACTTTTATACCTACAGGAGTGACATATATCACAGGCCATCTGAGATGGTGAGGTAGGATAAAATATTTATTTCTATTTCCTGCTTCATTTAATTATTTTGTTATATGATTTATCCTTATTTGTAGGACTATCGGAGACTTCACCCTTGATGAGTTCTACACGATGATCATTTAGGTAATCAACCTTTAACCATTATTGATTATTTGAGACAGTTTGGCTTTTATAGTGTTGTGCGAGTTGAACAATTAGAGTACAATACATCACTAGTAGAACAGTTAAATGAGACTAATATAATATGGTGTTACAGATTGTTTACATCTATTGTAGATAAATATTTGTTCATTATGTTATTTTTGCCCATAGCTATCATAGCTAGAGTCGGGCAATCCATTCATCCAAGTCCAAAGGAAGTTTCACTTTTATACCTACAAGAATGACATATATCACAGGGCATCTGAGATGATGAGATATGATAAAATATTTATTACTATTTCTTGCTTCATTTAGTTATTTTGTTATATGATTTATCCTTATTTGTAGGACAATTGAAGACTTCACCTTTGATGAGTTCTGTACGATGATCATTTAAGTGATCCGTCTTTAGCCATTATCGATTATTTTAGGCAGTTTGGCATTAATGGTGTTGCGCGAGTTGAGCAGTTAGAGTACGATACATCACTAGTAGAATGGTGGTGTCCTAAAACACCTACATTTCACACCACTTAAGGAGAGTGCATGATCACCCTTGAGGACATAACGGTGTAGTTGGGTCTATTGATTGAGAAGAACCTTATTGCATTTCAATTAGCCAGAGGTGTATAAATGGCTTTTAGAAATTACACCACTGGCTGACCAAATTAACAAACATCGACTTTCCATTGCTTGGTTGGCACATAACTTTGCACATCTACCAGATGATGCAAATGATGAAGTAGTGCATCAGTTCCTGTGCCTATATTCTTTGTATGATTAGGGGATGGTTGATACCAGATAGATCTAGTTATCAAGTTTACCTGATGTATCTGCCATTGTTAGATGACTTTGAGTAGGTTAGCCGTTGTAGTTGGGAATTAGTAGTGTTGACTTATTTCTATCATGAGCTTTATAATGCAACATATAAAAATGATTGTGGTATCTCTGGATACTTGACGTTGCTACATCTGTGGGCATAAAATTGATTTCCTATGCTTGCTCTCAAGATACCACCCACCCCGACCCTCATAATGAGGAATATCTTATACTTTCACATATTGGTTTCAGGTATGAACTAGTATTAAAATTTTTAAATATTCAATTTAACCATGTTAACTTTATTTATCATCCATTATTTATGTAATATATTTGTTCATTGTAATAGATGAAAGAATGTTGGACAATTTTTATGCCTGAGTGTTAAACCCCTCCGATTATACAGAACTTTGCTAGATGCAATGAGAGATGATGAGATATATACTTAGCTTTAACTCATGACAATCATCATTTGTTTGCTGTTTACTATTTACTATTTACTATTTACTTGCTATTTTATGCAATGTTGACCACATATTGTATGGTATCCATACTAACCATAGGTGGTGCGAAAATTGATTCCAAAGTATTGTTTAGCTTCCTTAGACATTTGAATTGCATCCATGCCACTCATATGCTTTTAAATTATAGAATGACACTATCCAGATTGCGTCTTACGACAATTTGGTTGCCATTAACTAATTTTTCAAGAGCCATTCAGATTGGACTCCTATAATTTACAGCTTTAAAGAAGAACCTAAACTAATTGGGTAATTGAGTATAGCATTTTAATTCAATAATGGTATAAATGACGAGATATTATATTATGTCTTAGTCTCTTGTCATTGAGGAGCTCTTTGATTATACATCTGAATACATGCGATAGTACTGGTAATGCACACGTTGATAGATTTAGAGGTCAAGTGCTACTATTAAATATGCGGTACAACATTCTAGGAATTATCAACTTTATCATCATCATCTTTTAAATTTATCGCATATCAATATTTAACTTCTCATTTTTGTTTTATCAGGCTGACTTGGTAGAGAAATTTTATATGATGTACTTATAAGATCCTTTGCCTACGGATTTTCACGATATCGTCTATCAAGACTTTAGCAATATATTATGTGCTCTCAATAAGCAGAGATTTTTACTATTTTCTCAACCAGCTAACCAGACACTAGATCTTCTTAGACTTTAAATTCCAATAGGTTATTCGATAAAGAGACATCAAGGTTACCTATTAACCTAACAATCCACAATTGGAAAAAATAGTCAACAACAACAACAAAGGCCATTATCGTAGGACATTGCCCTCAACATTTCTGGTGTACCTCTATACATTCCAACTCTAATGCAACAGGATATGGCACGTGCCTGGTCCATTTTATCCTATACTACCAACCCAGTTCAACAAAATTAGTGGACCATGTCCTTTTTTTTACATGTAGCCCTCACCTTTGTCTAGCTCTTTTGGATCATTTGCGAAGCTTGTGTTTGATACATCAGTGTTTTATGCCACATACATTAGTTGCTCTTTTAAGTCGAAAAGATTGTCGTAATCAGGATTTATGATGTTGCATTAATTGATTCCTCTAATTCAATCCTCATCCCTATATTTAAATACAAATTCTACAGCACAAGAGCAACAAGAATAAAAAGAATTAGGGCAACAATGATTAGGTTATGAAAAGAGAAAACTTTGTTGCAGTACGAAAAATTATTTACTATAAAAATATTTACAATATTCATATTGCTGTAAGTTTTTTTTATCAAATCTTACATAATTTTTTTATTTTTATTTTTTATTTATTTTTTCCATAAAAAAATTTTAAATCAAATTTTAAAAAATACTAAATATATTAAGTTAATTTCATCAAAAAAATTTTATTAAGTTAATTTCATGAAACAAATATTCAATCAAACAAATATTTAACAAAAACATTTATTACAATAAATATTAAGTTATTTTTACAAAACAAAGATTTCATGAAATATATTAAATAAATATTGAAATAAAATTACAAAATTTAATAAAATTTAATTCAATAGAGATTTGGATTAAATTCTTCTATTTTATTCATATAACATAAATTTAAAAATAAAGATAAATATCTTATCTTATCAAATTCAATTGAAATAAAAATATTCCATGAAATTCAAATTGAAACAATCCAAATTTCCTTTTGATTTAAAAAACATGTGAAATTTCAATGCCATCCAATCCTAATTCAAATATTTATTATTTCTTGGTCAATAATTTGCTTCTTATTTCTTTTTTTTTTTTTAAAGCTTCCATATTACTTCTTAATATACTCTCCCAAATAAGTCTCTTTAATAAAATTTTTTAAAATCAAAATAATTTATTTGTACATACATCTCTTTCTTAAATTTTTATTATTATTACTACAGTTATTATTATTTTAATAACTAAAATTACTTAAATAAATAAGTCTCTTCCTCAATTTATTTCTTTTTAATTAAAATTTTTTTTATTAACAAAATAAATCAAAGGGAATTCGGATTGGTGCAATCCAAATTCCCATTTGATTTAAATAATAATAATTCCATAAAATTTGGAAAAAAAATAAAATTTACTTGAAATCCAACGTTTTTATTGTCTCTTAGTAATTAGTTTCTTTCTCATTGCTTTTCGTCATTTCCCTCCTACCTTATTTCTTTTTCGTAAGTGTTAGAGATTGTGCTCTAGGCTAATCATTGTATTGCGAACAATGTTTTTATTACGAAATAAGAGTTTTCTTTTTATTATATTATTATATTATTTGCATGTTTATATATAATAATATCCATGGATAAATCATTTTTTGGATTATCCAAAATATCCCTAATCAATCATCCTTATGAGAACAATAATGAATTAAGATTAGTATGATTTTGATTGATTAAGTGTTAATCATGTATGATGATATGAATCAAAATCATAGGCGTGTGTTAGAGAATAGGATGCTGGATAGACCCGTCATGAGATAAGTTACATGGATTAGGTCATAACTCTATCTCATATATAACCGTGTCATTGATCCATTGGACTTGAGATCACCATAGATTCCTATATGAAGGACACTGTACTTTGGTATAGTCTAATGTCACCTTTAATCGGATGATTATAAAGACTATGATCAGGTATAATGAAATTCATGCAGAGGAAGATGAGTGGTCAAGATGGAATTTGTCCCTTTGGTTAATAGAGAGATATCTCTGAGTCCCTCGATGAGTGTGACTGAGAAATGCATGACCATACTCAAATGGAAAGGGTTCTATCTTATAATCAGTCTGCTCGGAGATCGAGAAAGTTAAGATCGAGCAAGTTGAGGATGACATTTTTATGCCTCATACTCGATCTAGATATTGTGTGACAAAAGGGATATGATAAGGTTGTAAGATAGGTTGCATCGGATCACCGATCCCGTATGATTTAGGTAGTCACAATGTCTTGTTAGAGTCGCTTGTGATTTGTGGGTCAAACAGTGTAGTTGGCCCACTGCTAACATCATATGGGCCTGCAGGGTCGCACACAAGAACGGACTAACTCGGGCTAAAATGTCCACATTCATTGAGTCAGAAATGTGTCTAGATTCAATGAATATCTAGGATGGAGGAATTATTTATATATATATATATATATATATAATAAAATTTGAAATATTATATATATATATATATTATATTTGATATTATATATATGTATATATATGAATTAATTTAAATTTGATTCTATTAAATAGATTTAAATTTAAACTAATCAGATAATTTAAATTTAATTCTATCAGATAGATTTAAATTTAAATTAATCAGATAATTTAAATTTGATTCTATTAGATAGATTTAAATTTAAACTAATCAGATAATTTAAATTAAGCTCTAAATATTGTTAGTTTAAATTTAAACTATAGGATAGATTTGAATTTAAACTAATAGATATATTTAATTAATTTTGATTAATTAAATATATCTGAAACTCTAGTCTATAAATAGGGGTTTCTGTATCAGAAAAGATATAGCTAGAGTTGCCTCCAAAATCCTTAGAGAGAGGGACACCGTACGAACGTCATATGGAATGTACGAAACAGGCTGCTAGCACACTGTTTGAGTTGCTGAACTCCGTTCGTGTGAATACTAGTAGAGAGAGCTGATCTGCGGTCAGTTTCTGTTATCCAAATAAAAGTAAATAACAAACTCAATTAACAGAAAAAAGTAATTCTCTGAACCTATTCGGTTTAAGCGATTTTAACAAATCCTTGGTGAGAATTGAGATCAAAATTTTAAAAGTTTTCGCTGTGTGCCTCCCATAATTTCCAAGAGTAAGTTCTCCGAAGAAGTGGCCTTTCAGGTATCTTGGGGCCAAAACGAAGATCTCTAATCGTAATTAGAAAAATTATTAAAGAAAAAAAATGATGTCAAAATCGTTATTGAATAAATAGAGTCAGAGCCTTTCACGTAACCTAAGGTCAAATTTGAGGTCCTATTTATATACATTGATTTTAAGGAGTTAATGACCTTTTTTTTTTTTTCCTTTTGGGAAATTTTAACGTTTTAAAAAGTTTTTTTAGCCAAATTTTTAAAAGGGTTTGAACTAAGAACATTTTGCATACCTAGATTTTTTATATAACAAATCACTTTTTAAAATTTCTTTTTTTTTTAATAGTTACAATGCACGGGCATAAGTACTGATATCAGGTAAAAGCACAAATCATATAGTACATCATTTTAATTTCTAAATGTCTCCTTCGTGACAGTAATGAGTCACATCGTTTTTGACGTCTAACAACAACTTAATTTTAGTGTTTTGTATTCGGTAAAAATGAAGAGTTTTAAAGCCTCTAGCAATATTTTCAAATACCACAAGTATGCTTTTATTATACGACAATGCAATTAAAATACAAAATTACGTTAAATTAAATTATTTATTTTATAAAATATTTTTAACCTTTCAGTGATGTATTTATTTTCGTTAAATTGTTATTCATTAATCATTATTTTTTTTAATATAAACAATCATAATTTATAATAAGAATTGTCTTCCAACGGCATGAAGTTAATTTTAGAAAATAAATCATTTTTTTTTCCAATAAGAAATAGAGATAGTTTCTTCAAATAAAAACATTTGTAATTTTTTTTCAAGACGGTGTAAGATAATAAATTTAGAACCTCAAGCAAACAACGTACGTAAACATAAACTTCTTACTGTTAAATCATTCCTAGTCATTTCGCGCAATTATTAGATATATGTCATTTATAATCTAAACAATAAGTAAGCTAGTATTTCTATTAGCTAATGTTAATTTTATTACAAGCTACAGTACATAATCATATCATATATGGCCGTTGGAATTGTCTAGGCTTACATTATTAAAGCAATTTCACAAAATCTTAAAAAGCTTGACAACTTAGTTGGTATGAGATTTTAGTTATAAGAAGAAAATAAGATTTAATTCACAGAATTTTGAACTTTGAAAATATTTATCATCTTTAAAATTGGTTGTCTTACCAAATTTATTACCAAACACATTAGCAGTTACAAACTGACTCTCGTTCCTGGCACCTGTAAGAGGACCAAGCCTTCAATTTTTCTTTTTGTCATATTTTAAATGCCAACATATGCGCGCCTACTTGTCTTCTTTTTGCCATATTACACACATCCACAATTAAACTTGTCGGACTCAGAAAAAATAAAACAGACTTGGTCAATTGCTTAATTGCCCAATTTTGGATTCAAATTTAATTTAGATAATTTAAATTTTTGAAAGAATTATAGATAAGGACTCACAGTTGAAAAAAAAAATGATTTTGAAAAACCTATTACTACTTAATACCATTAGTTTTAGTTAAAAGTAATGATAATCAATCTTAAAATAATGATAATAGATTTTTTTAAAATAATTTTTTCTAACTCTGAGTATTTATTTGTAATTCTCCTTAAAGTTTAACTTTTTATTTTAACTCTTAAAGTTTTGTTATTATTTTTTTAAAAAAATTACAATCAAAGACCCAGATGCTATAATATTTACAATGAAAGATCTTAAAAATTAAAATTAATATTAAGGACTATCATTACCATCGGGTTTTATGAGATTTTAACTTTTTTACACCTGATAATAAATTTTTTAAAACTATTAGTGAAATCCTTAAAATCTGATAGTAATTATGATCATTGAAAATAATTTTAATTTTTATGACTTTTCATTATAAATTTTATAATATCTGGGTCCTTCATTGTAATTTTTTATTTTTAAAATTCATTGTTGAAAGTTTATTTTTATTTTGTTTTCTACTTCTTTTTAAAAAATAATTATGAAAATAAATTAAAAAATTATGAAATTTAGACTATTTAGATCAATCTAGACATCTAGATTAAGGCAACTGAATAATTAACCAATTGTTTAATGGAAAGGATTCCAATTGCGAAAAAAAAAAGGGGCAAAGAGTAGAAATTATAAAGTGGAGGATAACGATGAAAAAGAAAAATTATATAACACATTAAATTAAAGTATGAAGAGTTGCTAACAAACAATATTTAGTTTGAGATAAAATTTGATGACAATTGTTATCATAATACTTAAGGAAAAAAAACAAAAGAGAAGCTTTAAAGTTAGCAGAAAATGTTGGCACAATAAGGAAAATTGGGAATAAATAACAATGAACAAAATATATCCCTAATTAACAGTTTTCTTGTAACGTGGATTCTATTCCCTTTTTGTAATATTCAAATTAAATAATAGTGTTGGGAATACCGATTTGATTCTCTCAATTTTAATACATGATGTGTATTAGAACTCACATGTAATGTGAGATTTATTTCTCAAATAAATTTTACATATATTATCCTTATCCATAATTAATATGATATTTCTCTGAAAATTAAAAAGATTTAAATTCCACAAAAACTCCAGGGTGAAGCAGAAATATTATGGTATATCTGAGATTTTCTACATTAATTTATGATGAATCATGTGAATTTCATTAACAATTATTTAATTAATATACTATATATGTAATTTTTAATTAATTAATGATGAGAGATGCTTATCATGTTAATTAGTTGACTCAAATCTTCACCCTCGCTAGCTATTTCCCACGCTAAATTAATTGTGTCCATGCGAACTTGCGCGACCTTAGTTTAATTATAAATTGCGTAGTGTTCTACCATTAACTTTTATTTTAATACCTGACATTGACACTTAAATTTAATTTTTTACATATTTAATATCAGATCACATTTTAATAATTTCAATTTTTAATCATAAGTAATATTCTAAAAATTAAATCAGTTATAGGACTAATAAAAATAATAATTCACATTGAATTATGATAAAATCAATAATAATAAGAATAATAATATACTAAAAATATAATATTAATTAATTAATTAGATAATTTTTTAAAATAAAATGATAAGTTAAAAAATTAATTCATTTAGAACATTATTAAATATTTATGACAAATAAACTAAGTTTATAATTTTATATAATATAATAGTACGTATAATAATTATTATCATAAATTAATGTTAAAAAGTCAAACAATTATTTAAAAATAAAAGGTTTATGGTTACACTTTTATATTAGTAGTCTAAAATCTAAAAAAATAAATATAACCATTTTCTTTTTGCCCAAAACAATATCACTATTTTATTTAAATATTTTTGGTTTATTTTATTTTTATTTCCCCAGTCTTTCACTTTGTTTAATATATACTCTTTCTAGTTTTTTCAAGATACTTTTTCTCTTTTATTTTTTAATTATTTTAATTTACCATTTATATTTACCTTGTCTCTAATTATTAGATCTCTTTACACCGGTATGTTACTTGTTGTTGTTGTCATCGTCATTATTATTATTATCGTTGTCGTCATCGTTGTTGTTATTATTATTATTATTTACTTAAATTAATTTATAATTCATAAAATATGAATCAACAAGATAAATCATATAAAATAAGATCTATTTTAAAAATATGCTCTCATTCATGCATATATTTTTTTATGAATTTATGATATTGGATAAGCAATTATATTGGCACTTAGCTTATTTGATTTTAATACAATTTATTGCCTAGCATAATTATAAAATTTTTTAATAAAATATTATATATTATAACTTACAATCTCAACCGTTTTTTAAAAAAAAAAATCTTCCCACCCTTGGTTGAGAGTGCGACAAAACCAGGCGATATGATTGGGTGGCAAACTCCTAACAACTGAAATGTTAATACAATACTTCTTGATTATTGATTTGAGAAGCAACTCATAATTATTTAACATCAAAGACTATTTAAGGACCATAACAAAACAAACGCTTCGCTAATAATTTGTTACTTAATATAATTTCAATATGGATGATTAAATCTAAAATATTTTTTAGTAAGTTATTCAAATATTTTATCATTAAATCACACATAATGATTTAAATAAATAATTTTACATAGATGTAAATCACAAATGTATGCCAAGATTGCAGTGTCTGACATCCTTCATTAACTATTCTGGAAAAAAAAATAAATCCTTCATTAATTAAATGTTTTCAAATCTTTTTCTTTTTGGTAGACAAAATGCTTTTAATTATAATACAATAATGTATTGAAAATTCAATTGTATACAATATAAAATAAATTCTTATGATATGATTGAAAAAGTAATTAATTATGATATTGCAAATTATATACTATTTAAAAATATGAAAAACAAATTTTAAAGAACTAAGTCATCATATCATATTATCTTAGATTTGAATCCTTTTCAAAAGGACTCTGTTGGAAAGAGAAGTGGGCAGAATCCGCAATCCAAATCCCATGTTATCTATACTAATATATATAATTTTGTAGGTTTTTAGTCATTAATTCCAAAACCATATATCTAATTGCATAGAGTATAGAAAAAAAAGGTTATATAGTTATTAATATAAAGAAGAGGGTGGGGAAGTTAGATTTACTTCATTTATTTTTTAAAATATAAAAAATAATTTTTATTTAAAAAACATTTTAAAAAAATCAACACATATTTTAGTGCATACCAAGCTAACAGTTAATATAATTAATCCTCGCTATTACAGAAAATTTTCAATTCAACTCAAAACTCCAAATAAACACAGAAACAAGAAAATAGGAATTATAACATAATAGTATGAGTCAATTTGTGTGTGTGTGTATTGATTCGAAATATCATTATTGGATGAAGAAGAAATCAAAGGGAGAATGAGAGATGAAAGAGATGATGATTGTATTACAAGGGAAGTCTTACAAGAAAGATATAATAGTGAGACAAAGTAAAAATTATATCTCTTAAGCTCAATAAGATAGTGTGAAGTGAGATGAATTTTAGACCTACTTCATTACGTTGTAGAGGATCTCTATTTATAAACTTGCTAGGTAATGTGTTCATAATGACAATTAGGCCAAGCGGTCTAATTGAGGTGTTGAAACCATTTGATTAAGGTAGCTTTGTTAAATAAAGCAACCAACACTTAAGAGAAAGATGAATTGGGTGTTTATGAAAACTTGGATTATTGTCAATTTTTTTTTTTCAAAAAATTATTACTAGGATTACTTTAAAGAGTATTAGGCAAAGTAACTATTATATTAATAAAAAAAACTTTATATTGATATTTGAAGCACAAAAAGTATAATTTTTATTTCCAAAAATAAAGCACTTTACAATATATAGTTAAATTTGATACAAAAATTTACTTTCAAGTAAACTAAAACAATTTTATAATCTGTTCAATAATTGGTTTACTTGAAATAGATATATCAGAATGTGTTTAGCAAGAAATAATCAATATTTGATGCAAAATATTAACCAAGATAAAAAAAGAATCAATTATGCAACTTGAAATGTAAAGAGTATAGGGAAATAGAAGGCAAATTTTAAAATTTATACTAGTTCAACTCCAATTAAAGCCTATATCTAGTCCTCAAGCTTTTGTTTGATATTTTTTTTACTAATTTTACAAGTTTAATCAAGTATTTATAAGCTTTTATAGTATTTAACTTGATTTAAAGTTGTTTCTCACTCTAAAATAGAACACTCCTCTCTTCCTTGAGGATAATCACTCTAAAAGCTCCATTACTCTTTTTTTTTTTTTTTTTTGGTTCTTACAAGAGATGCACTATCCTTGTCTTATAATAATTTTGGAAGAAGAATATTGCTTTAAAAAACTTTCTCAAAAAGTAGATTTACAAGATGAAAATTTGAAAATTCAAACAAAATTTGGCTAAAAAATGGTATTTTCTCCTTCTAAAGATAAAGAAAAGTTTAAGGTTGTATTTTAACTCATGATTCTCCTTCAAGTCATGTTTTTGAGATCATATAGATAGGCCATTAAGAAATACAGTTGTTTAGGACAAATACTATCTGTTATACATTTTAAAAAGCTGCTCTTGATATTGCCAGTCAATTTCTATATGAAATATGATCGTTAACTTTAAGTTTCTAGTAGACTGGATGATTGCTATCCAAGAACAGTCAGCTAGTCTTTCTATTGGGCACCAAGTGTCATTTTAGGCAAGGCCAATCGTTAGTGTCAAGGATAGCCAACTTGTCATCACAAACTCAACTTTAAATGGTTATGGTTTTCTTATTTTAACTATATTTTAAGTGAATGACCTATTGTTAGAATCCCTTAGAGTCTATTTCCAAATACAACAAGTTTCATTTCAAAACTTTATATATTTTGTGAGATATAATCAAAAGAGTGATTTAAAGGTCAAAAACATGTTTTATATAAAATCCATATCTCACTACTCAATTTTAAATAATCATAACTTTTTCATTTGAGCTTTTTTTTTTTAAACAAATGACCCATATTTGGGAAGCTTTTTGAGTCTATTTTCAAATAATAAAAGTTTCATATTAAAACTTTATATGGTTTGTGAAATATGATAAAAATAATGAACAAAGATTAAAATAAAAATTTTGAAAAAAAAATATCTCACTATCTTTTGGGTCCAAACACATATTTTAAAAACTAAAAAAACTTAAATCAACAAATGTAAATGTAAATCATTGAATTTCACATAAAAACTCATTACCTATGATAAATATGTCTATTTGAGCCCATTAGCTATTTTGATGCAACTAAGCTCCCAAATCTTTAAATATTTAAATTCTTCAATTCTTGAAGCATCCTTTTCTTATGCTTACTATTTATTTAAGTAAAATATGATATTAATATTCTATTTTTTTCACTTCAATGCTCACTCTTCTTTCTTTGGACTATCTTATATGAAGAATATTTAATTTACAAACCAAATAATTAGTCTAATTCACATTTATGAACGTGTATGACATAATAACATTTAGTGTAATGTAAATAATTTTATCATACATATAAAATTCTTATAATTCATGTATCAAATTTAGATTAAATATATAACTTTAAAACTATTAGATATATTTCAAGCAAACATTAGTATGATTTAAAAATAAAGTATTATAAGTTAATAATTAGACTACTAAGTATATATTAATACTATATATTTGTTAATATTGTTTATCATCAAAACTTGTAATACAATAAAGGTTAAAAATCTCTTCTATAATCATGCATGGGTTATAATAATCATGAACATATATGTTATATTTATAACTCATTTGTTACACATTTATTTTTCTTACATCTGTTGTCATAAAGAACTTATAACATAAATTCTTAAGGCTTACAGGCTTGTTGTATTAAAGTCATTTTATTCAAAACAACTTAAAATTTTTGTTGTATTAGCTCTTTATATAAGACTTGATGAATGATAATCATTGAGTCTTTTAAACATTTTGAATGGGTTGAATCCAACTGAATACTTTTGACAAGAAAGCATCCATAACGATATATATATATATATATATATATATAAAATATCTTTTAATGCTTTTATTATGATATAAAATATTAGTGTCTAAACATTAGAATTATAATTTTAAAAATGAGTATCGTGTATGGTTATTTAAATTTATAAGAAAATATAGTTAATAATTCATAAAACTAATACATTTAAAATTTTAGAAACATACAACCATTTGTAATTCTTTTTATTATATATCGTATTCCTATAAGGGTTGCATCGTTTACATTTTAGATATTGATGTATAAATGTGAGTAGTTTACATGATTTTATGCATTTAAATTGTTAATAAATATATATACAAAAAAATAGCATGTTAAAATTAAAAATAATGGTGTAATAATAATAATTTTTAAATAGTTAAGGGTGTTGCCATTTTTCAACTCGAAATGTTTATCTTTGCCTAACAATTTTACGTTGTTAATAATCTAGTATATATCTTGGACAAACATAAATATTCAAAGGTGGAAAAGATACCTTTAATAAGGTGAGGTTTCCATATAACAACCCTCACTAGCTAGTGAATTTTCTTTCAAAGTGATTTTTTTTTTATAAAAGAATAATATTCTGAAGGGCTTTATATATAGAGAAACAGAATTGTTTAATTAATTATTTGATGAATTTTGATATTTCTATTTTAATAATTAAAAAAATAAAATAATTAAAATCTCAAGATGTAGACCTAAAGGAGTAATTATATTGAAATGTTAAATTTTTTACTATTGGATGAACTTTAGGTTTTTAATTTTAATAATTAAAAATGAAAATAATAATTTCAAAAGAATTTTAATGATAAAAAATTCATCTTTCAGAAAAGTAAAACCTCTGTAATGCATGATCTATCAAGAAAAGCTTGAGCTTTTCAAACCTAAAACCTTTTATATTGCATTACTCTTTACGATGAACTTTACTTTTTAAGACTGAAAATTTCATCGTTAGATCTAGCGATTTACATTTAACTCTCATTTAGTTTTTTAAATTAATTTCGAAATTCATTTAATAATAAAACAACATAATATATATATATTTTTAAATAACTCTCATAAAGCTACCTTTACAATACAAACCCAAAATAAAATTGACTTAATTTAGATCTTAAGCATCCTATAAAAGTAAGTTGAGATATAATAAGTTTTAATCTCGTTTAATCACTCAATTACACTTTCCTCAAAAGACTTTTTCTTTAAAAAAAAAAAAAGAGATGATCCAAATCCAAATTGGCTATAAAAAAAGTAAAAGAAACAAGGATAATTCAAATCTCCTTTATTCAGAAAATAAATATATGATATATAATTAAAAAAATCTCCTGATATAAAATTAAGCAATTTTTAATATTAATAACAAAAAACTTTCGACAATAAAACCCCTCAACCTTTCTTGTCTAACCTGTGCTGCGAGACCTAATTTAAAACAAGCGGTCCACAAGACAAGCCCTGAGGGAGTATGCCAGACACGTGGCATCACAGAGAAAGAGGCCAAATTAAAAACGCAGGTTCTTGCCGCACAGACGTTTCTCTCCCCATACGCTCTTGACATTATTCTAATTGTTTGGCTGCGTACGTGGAGTCTCTTGCTCTTTCTTCGAAACTTCCTGGTTTTTGAACCTTCAATCTGAACGAAAATTCAATTTTCCTTTTTAAATCTCATCAAAGTAGACTAATTCTTCTTTGGACTTGTGCTTAAATTGTCAAACATGTTCATCGTACGGTTTGTACTTTTCAGAACTATAATAATAATAATTTTTTTTTGTAAATTTATGAATTTTATGTAATGATTTGGTACTTTAGAAACATTTAAACTACGAAATTTTATTACTGATTATTTTGTTCCCACTATGTTTAAAAATTTTTTAAGCGCATCTAAGAAACTACTAACTTTTTATGAATATATAAACTCTCATCTATTTATACTGAGTATTACCCGAAACCACATGTACGGTATGAGAAAATCTCATTAATAATTTATTTAATTTTAAGAAACATAATAAAAATATTAACACTGATTCGAATGTTAAATTTTGTGTATAAATAATACATGTAATGATATTAAACTAACTTAAATTAACGACAGTGGTTGAATGTGCTCTAAGTTAAAATCAATACTTAAATTAAAATTCCTCTATATTACAAGTTCTGTAAAATTTTAATGTTTCTTGGTTAATAGTATGTACACAAATTGTAAAATATATTATGCAAATAATAATATTTCTATATTCTAAATTCCTTTTTCATATTTATAACCATCCAGATGAAACATAAAATCTATTACAAATTAATAACACTCTTATTTTTTGAAATCACATCGTTTTTTTTTTTTGGGATGAAGACAATTACCTTTTTTCCTTTTAAACTATTATTGTATTGATCAAACTAAAATATTTTTAAATTTTGTTATAGAGAGGTTAAGTCTTTGTGTGATCGTATTTTTTACAGTTAAATCATCTTACAATTTATCAGGTGAGGATTTAATTTAATCATTTATAAGAATCTAGATATCTAACATTTGCAAGATGAATCCACGATATATAATTTGACAGAAATAGACTAAACAATATAGGATCAAACAATTACTAACGTTGAAAATTGGAAAGAAAAGTTTTTAATATTAAAAGTTTTTCACTCTTTCTATTTTAGTATTGTAGAGGATCTAATTTGTCCTCTACAATATTGCATCTGAATTCTTTGTATTTAACAAATCAATGCATGATATATAGTTAAAAATAAAAAGAAAAAAGAGCAAATGAAAAAAAAAACAGAAACTAAGATTTAAACATACTCTTATCTTTTTGTCACACATTTTCATTTATAACATATAATATAATATTACAAATGATCTACGAATAAAATTGGAGGGAGAAAAACAAGCAAAAAGGCCTATTGCTTGTCTCTTTTTCTCCAATTGTTACGGTGCCTTGATGCGAAAAATTCATATGAATATTAGAATTGAGGATCTAAACTTTAAAATATTTATTTTAAAAAATTTATTACTATTAATTCTAGAGATTTTATTTAAAATTAATAATAATTTATTCTAAACTCAATAATAATAACTCTTTTAAAGTAAATATTTTAAAATTTAGTTCGTCATCTCTAATCCTCTCAAAATCCATTTCATTTGGATATGGATGTGGCTGCTGTGAGGAGTTAATAGCCAGCCGACACAGTACCAATTCTCTCGTCTTGACCGTCAGATTATCTGACTCTTTGACAATTCTCTCTCTACATCTTTTATAAATATAGATCCCCAGATCGAGCGTTCCTTCGCTGCATCCACAGCCTACTTCCCTTCACCTTCCACGCTCTTTTGCGTTTTCAAAGACTTTATTCTTCCTTTCCTTCCCTTCCCTTCCCTGCCCTGCCCTCTAGGAGCTCCTCCCTACCCTCCACCGTCACCGGCGGCGCCACCGTCGAAACCACTGTACCCAGAAATCTCTGAGTTTCGATCTCTTGGTTTTCACTTTATGGAATAATAATAATAATAAAAATACCAATTCTGAGTTCAGAAAACTATGTCCAACATTCCTCCTTCTCTTTCTGAGATTTGCCTTGTTTTATTATGTCCATTGCAGATCCATGGCCCTTCTCATAAGTCCTCACGCATCCCAGCAAAACCCTCTTCCTTCCATTCTCGAGCAAACCAAGCTATCTACTATACTGTTTCTTAGTTTCTTCCTATAAAATCTCCCCGAACGAGGCTGATCATAATATGAGGAAGATTAGGGGGTTCAAGCTTGGACGACGCCTGATTCGAATCTCCAGATGGATCCTCCGGAAAACCAGACCCAGAGGATACCAGCGACTGGGTTCGCCTGATTCACCGGCGACAAAGACCATAACGAAGCTTCTCACATGGGGACGCAAGCTGACGAGAGGAGCCAGATCCCTCTGCGCCGCAAAGCCCGGGTCGGGCTATATTCCGGTGGGATCCCAGCCGGTGCAGGACAAGCCTCCGGCAGTGCCGAAGGGTCACTTGGCTGTGTACGTCGGGCAGAAGGACGGCGAGTCTCACCGGGTGCTGGTGCCGGTGATATACTTCAATCACCCCTTGTTCGGAGATTTGCTCAGAGAGACGGAGGCGGAGTACGGGTTCAACCATCCCGGTGGGATCACGATTCCTTGCCGGTTCACTGAGTTTGAGCAGGTCAAGACCCGAATAGCAGCCGGGTCAGGTGGCATCAGCCGGAGATTGGCGTGGAGGCGACTCCATTGAATGAACAAATTCTTCCAGATTTTAGGGTAAAATTAACGTCGTGAAATTGGAGAATGGCTCATTTCAACTAATACATACATTCGATGTCCCACTTAGTTGTAGAGTACATAAATAAATACATAGTTGCTGTAAGCAATCACGTCGGTGAATTCATACTTTATATCTGTAGCTGGGTCTGTAGCGGCGGCGGCGGATGCGGCGGCGGCATTGACAGCCGGAGATTGCCGGGGAGGTGGTTCTATTGAATGTGAATGTGTGATGATGACGACGATAACGATTCAGTGATTTACAGTTGAACGATAGGGACTGGGAAAATGCGTTTCAGAATCTTGTTTGGTCTTTTCAGTTCCCCTTTTCATTGGTTGGTTGCGAATTCTTGAGGTCCTTTTAGCTTTCTAATTAATACGTCGTGCAATGGGGTTTGAAATGTAAATACAAATAGATATTATTTTCTCCTATGGAGATGTTTTTGTTGTGTAGCAATAATTTAAATCTCAATTATGTCCATGATTATGATAGTATGATTTTCATAAGGATAGTGATAATAATATTTTAATTTATGTAATTTGACTTTTCGTTAACTTGTTTTTTCTAATTTACAATACGTTGTGTACAGGGACAGTATTTGGTTGTGGTCAAACAGAAAGGAAAAAGGCTTAACTAAACAATATATAAATAAATTACGTTAATATCTTTTTAAGAATTTAGTTAAATTATATTAAATCATTATATTAAATATTTTTATTTTAAAAATCATATTTGACTCCCTTAACATAATAATAATAATAATTTTTAATTTATTTTTTGGTCAAAGAATTTGATTCTCTTAATAACATAAAATTATGATTTTAGTTTTAATATGATTATAAAAATAATTAACTAATTTTATTTTTAGGAGAAATATATATTGCATAAAAAGTTAATTTCATTGATAAAAAATAAATTAAAGGGGAGTTAAGTGTAATATTTAAAACAAGAGAGATAGTAGGAGTAATTTAACCAAATTTTATGACAAGGTAGTGTAATTTACTCAAAATAAAAAGGTTGGCATTAGAATTATTAACCCAAAAAATTTAAAACTTGCAAATGAATTGTACTATTAAGCACTGCTTTACCTAAGTTTGTTTTATGTTGAGTCAAGAAGGAAAATGTTTGTTGGATAATTTCTTTTTTATTTATTTTTGGGTTAAATATTTTTCTACTATCTTTGGTTGCTAAAAAGAAACCTTTAATCATTCATTGTTTACAATTTTTTACGAGGAGGAGTAAGTGTTTGAAAAGAATTTAAATCAGCAAATCAGTATTTTTAAGATGATTTTTTTGGTAAATATATACGATGCAAATTTAAATATTTACTTCCTTCATATAAACAATTTATTTATTTATTTATTTTGTTTAAAAAAAGAAAGAGATAGATAAAATAGAAATTTTGGATATATAAATAATTATCTAGTCTGAACAAAAACTTACTAATTAATGTACACGAATTATACTAAAATTTCCTAAAATTATATATGTAACTTTAAATAAGGAGGTGATGTAACTTCCAAAACAAGGCGAGAGCTGCAAAAAATTAATGCAATGACATTGTATTTTACTTTTAATTTTAAAAAAATCCATAATTAATAAGATGGTAATTTTCATGTTTGCTTTACTTTTTTTTTTTGGGTTTAATTTTACTATGTTGAATTGGTAATTAATACCATCAAGGAGACATATTTTCTGTTTTTGATGAGCTGAATAGACTCGACACGCAGATATAAATGGTTGAACCAATTAAAACGATTCCTTTCTTATCTCTTTGAGATGAGTCATCGCTCAGCAAAAGTGGTCACCAAAAGAAACATAAGGTTCCATTTTAGGTACAGTTCATTGTCTTGAAGAATTTAGGCAATGAATTTGGTAAATTAATTTTCTCTCTATTTTGCTTTTAGTGTTTTATTAATTAAAAAGAAGTTGAAAAGAAATTCATGGACCTGCCTGCATACTTTTCTCGCCAAAAGTATCCTTATCACCAAAGATAATGCCGGTGGGGAGAATCACATATTTCTTGGGCATATTTGTTAACTTTCCAAGAGTTCTTTATATTGTGAAGAGAATATTATAAATTTGTGCGAATAGAATTGTTAAAACATGTATATATGAAAATTGTGGGAATATTAGAAATCATGAGACCCTCATGGGGAGTGCCTCATCTCAGTACTTGTATTTGGAAAAGAAAATCTCTTCAAAGGTAATTCGAAGAAGGGGATGAAAATCATATTTTCATCCTGTGATGTTCTTGTACTCATCAAATTATAAAAGTATTTATCATATTTTATGTGTAAATATATTTATTTTAAATATTTTTCTAGTCATTTCTTTTATATTAATATATATTTTAATTTAAAATATAAAAAAGAAGCCTGGAATTTTGTCATATTAGAATTTAAAATCCCCATCTCATATTAAAAGCTTCCTCCCCTTGTCCCTCCATTTTTGACTTTCTTCCATTGTAAAGATTGTCTTTGGCCAGAGTTGGCCTTATCAGTCACTAGACGAGGTCAAATTGGTTTGAGTTTAGCCGGTTTTTTTTTTTTTAAGTTTTGAAGGTGGAATTTTGACCAAAAAAAAGAATGGTCCATATTTAACAAAAACAGATAGTCCATAATCATTAGGAGTGGCCCATTTTTTTTAAAAATAACTTTTAATAAATAAATAAAGATGAGTTGAGCTAGGCATTTACCAAGCTGGAGATCCGACCTAATTTGATATTGGGTCTCCATGACTAGATTTGTTTTTTAATCTAATTTTTATGTTGACTTAACTTAATATAATCGAATCAAACTAAACTTTTCAAGGGTCACGAGCAACCTTAAGAGGGATCAAGGATATGAATGAAGATGAAAAAAATAGTTGATAGTGGAGATGAGAAGCGAAAAAGTACTTTCCACTCCCACTTCATGAGATTGCCGCCCTAATTATAGTCACGAAAATCTCAAAGATAAAACATCTAATAGTTTTTACCTTTATTTTTTATTTGCAAGAGATCAGTGCCTTGAAAAGTAGAGTATATATATATATATAGAGAGAGAGAGAGAGAGAGAGAGAGAGAGAAGGATTAAATCTAGATAGATTTATTAAATTCATTTCAAATTTAAAGATTGATATAACGTCAATTATTAGCACACTTATGAGCGTAATGGTAAAAAATAACATAAACATGATATTTTTGTAATTAAAGTGGATTGAGTTTTGCGCATAATATTTAAAATAAGAAAAATATGGTATGTATACCAACATTTTATAATAGAGTTCAATTGTCCTTACTTACAAAAAGCCCTCAATCACTAGATTTGTAAGCTATATATATATATATATATATATATGGTAGTTTCAAAAGGACTAAATAGGTGGTCAAAATTAAAAATTTTTTTAGGTGCATCTGAAGCATGATCACTTAAAAAAAATCAAAAGTCAGAATTAAATTTGTATATGTGAAGTCTATGTGTAGTACAAGTGTTATCTGCGTGCAAAGTAATTCTAAACTGTTGAGTATATAGATGACGTGGCGTATTAAGTGCATGTAAAAATTGTTACCAAAATTATTTAGTTGAAGTGGTCCGCGAGTTGAACTGCCCTGATTAATGGGACTCTCTACTGATAAGTAGGTGTTTTCAACGGTTGGTTTTCATGTCGATCCTTTTTTAATTTCTATTATTTTATCTTACTTTGAACAATAAATCGAGCTGTAAATTTTAAAATAATAGTTAGAAGCATGTCGTTAAGGTGGAAACTGGGAACTCATAGTTTATAAGTTTAATGTTGACGATTTGAAAGGGTTCTCTGAAATTAATAACAACTTCAAAACAATATTGTTAGTGCTTGTTGTTACATTCTATGTTGAAAACTTGCTATCCCATGTGAATAAATATTTTTAAAGAAGTCAAATGTGATATTAAATTAAAAAATATTTATTTTTTATGATTTTATTAAAAAACTTTATAATAAATACATAAGGTCAACATATACAAAATTCTGTCAACTTAAAGACTATTGCAAATTTACCTCTTCACCTCAGATTCTATTAACTTGCCCTCCCGAGTTGATTTGTCTGAAAAACTTAATGAAACTTACATTAGGCTTATTTGGTACATAGAATGGAAAGAAATAGAATGGATAAAGAAATAAAAAAAAAAGTAATTTTGAGATAGAAAATAACCCTTTCCTATTTAAATAAAAAATAAAAAAATTATTGAATAATGAATACAAAAACATAATATACATGGCACAAAATAATCCTATTCCTTCCTCGTGTCAAATAGGTCGTTAGATTCTTCATAGATCTGACTGATTTAATCTTAGGAAGGAGATTGATTGCTCAGCAGCTCCTTTGAACATTCTGTCTTCATACACAATTAAACAAAAAAAAAAAGAAAAAAAAGAAACAGAAGGATTTATTTATTTCTTCCTAAAATTTATTCATTAGGCAATGTCCCAATGACATGACTTCTCTATTGTGCAGCATCGTGGCCCTCCATACAGGGGGCCACCATTCTTTTTTTTTTTTTTAATTTTTTTAGAGGTTCTCAATTGAGAACCCTTTACCAAGTTCCTAAATTGAAAGAAATTATGTTTTAGCCAATAACTACATGTTAATTTTATCTAATGATGAAAGAGTTATTATTTATTTACTGATGATTTGTATACGAGTAATTGACACGAATTTGGCGTTCAAAAAGATAATAAAGACTAGATTTAGATATAATTTTTTTAGGTCATTAAATTCTCTAATTAAAATATAACAAATATATAATTCTTTAATAATAATATAACAAATATATGAATTAATTTAAAAATTATATAATTATCTATAAAAATTATACACTTATTATAATATTATTAGATAACTATATATTTGTCATGCTTTAATTGAGGACTTTGATATTAAAAATATAATAAACTGCATTCCAATTTTTTATGTGGATTATAGCACAACATGATAATTACGAAGAAACAGGCTAGAATCAAATCATATGAAAAGGAACCGAAAAATTTCTCATTTTAACTGAGAAGGTCTAAATGACTAAATGAGATGTGTTTTTCCCTAAAGCTTAAGACTAATCAAACACAACGCAAGATATTAATAAAAATAATCACTTTTGGAACATGCCATTCAAAAGTATCAAATATAAATAGCAGCTACCATCCCATGATTTAAATGAAATGCAGATTACCTAGATTCGGTCTCCCTCGGTGCACTCTTCGACTCGAATCATGAAAGCATTAAACTAATAAGAGGAAGTTGTTCGGCAAAAGAATTTAGTTTTGAACAAAGCTCGAATATACCCTTAACTATATAAGCAACCAAACAAATAAAAAATAAAAAAACGAGGAATGGACAAGGCCTAATAGGATGTTGTACAGAAAACTACTGCCAAAATACAAATTGGCTTGGGGTGCCTTGTACAACAACATAAATTTTCATTCCCAAGCATACGGCAAGGTTCTCATACAAACAAGTGCACACATAAAAAATCCTCCTAGGACGCTAATACAATGAAAGATTTAGCAGTTCTGAAGACAAGATCTGTTGGCAGTTTGAGTCAGCTAAACTGTAAATTGTCATCCTAACTCCACTAAGCGGTGCCTTAATCTCAAAACTTCAAAACTCAGGTCTCTCTCGTTTGTTTGCCCAAGTAATCCTACACCAGCAGCTCTTAATCTCTTAATCAAGTCCAAGCTTCTAATGGATTTAAGTTGTCTAAGAAAGCAGTAGTAACATGCATGAAACCTGCCAATTTAGTTCACAGAAAAGTGCCTATGTAAGAAGGAATATACCGTACGTAAACTAAATGGAAAGGTAGCTTCATTAGTTTGTACATTAGATACCCCCGTCGTGATATCATGGGACCATAGCAGTCTAATTATCTTCTTAAGAAGGAAAAAATTTTATCTGTATCGGTCCAATTTTATCAGATTTCTCTGAAGAGGCAAGATCCCATAACACATTCAACTTGCTTAGGACAATAGAAATGAAATAGCCAACACTGCGTAAGTTATGCACATTGGTAAACTTCAGAGCACGGTTTTCTCCAGCTGCCACTCCACCAACCCAGAGGGGTTGAGGAAGGCCAAGTAACTTGGTTTAGTATATACGACAAGAATTGAGAAGATATGTACTCCCCTATGTTGAATGTAAGACATAGAAAAGAGAGAGCAGGAGAAACGGTTTTCTTTCAAGGAGTAAACTAAATTTTCCTCCCTTGTTCATTCTTTTGCGAGTGCAAAACGTAGACCTTTTTTTTAAAAAGTTGAAGTCAAAAAGGAGAAAAACCAACAACCTTAGTAAGGTTTCATACCTAACGTAGGAAAAGGCCATTGAATGCAGAGCGTCTCCAGACAAATGACGATGGTTAGACAGTCCTGACTGATTATCAAGAAATTCAGGAGAGAGAAAAATAACATGAAACACAGCTTATGCAGTAATCATCTGGAATAACGCAACGTACTTGAATAACGCAACATACTTTAAGATGCAAGACTCAGATGAAGCTGAACTTCATCAACCCAATAGGATTTGACAGCTTATAAGCCATTTGCCACAAAGATGTCAACTTTGACAAGAACTTGAACCAAATTTTCTCATTAGTTCTATATTTTCAGCAATAGTTGACCCAGCAGTTCCAACAAAACCAAGTGATGCACAACTGCATACAACCTGCTCTACGTATAGAAGTACATCGGGTAATCTCTGATTGGAACAATACATTTTACCAACTTTGTTATCCGAGTTCGGAACCAACCTCTGCCAGTAGTCCACTGCCATAAGATTGTCGGCTGCCTTTTTCACCACTTCATCATCCTCTCTCAAAAAAGAAACCTTATAATTAAGCGAATCACTAATTAAATCACCTAAGTAAGTGTCAGTCCAATTATCTCCAGGAAGATCGGTCATTAAAAAAATATTGATAGGTAGAGGGCCTTCCTGCCTTAAAGATTCTAGTTTTTGTTTCAACTCATGAAATGTACCCTTCTGATGATTCTTGAACTGCCCATCCAATAATCTGAGCTGCGCACAAAGAAATGGTTCCTTAATGGTTTCATCTACAAACTTTTTTCCTGCGCTTGTAATTTCTGGGATGAAAGGAAGGAATTTAATCTTCTTCATCAAAGATTGAAACTTTTGGTCCTGAGGGGATTCATGGATATCAACATATAGCTGAGAACCTTTGTATGGGGCCGTGAAAAGGCTACCAAATGCCAGCAGCGAGGCTGATTCAGCTTCCGAACCAGGTCCAAGAGTCTTTAATACATCTCTTCGTCTCCTAACATATGATAGTTTTTTCTTCTTCTTCAGATGTTCATCTGGTTGAAATGAATCTAACATCATATCCTCTTCACCACTTAGGTAAGTCCACACTGTGGTTCTGCAATCTTCATTGACAGCATATACACACTTGTCAAAAGTCCCATGAAGTCCCGCTAGCAGAGATCTGCATTGCTTTAGGCCGTCAGAAAAAGAGGAGTGCAGCTTTGAATCATGTGAGCACACCATATTTAAATTGATACCACACCACATGGACACAAAATCCCTGAGATCAATCACTTGAATGAGAGAGGAAGAAACTAATGATGAGATGTCTATAATTTCAGCAATGGAAATATACCTGCAAGAAAACAAATAAATACTTGAGATCAATCACTTGAAAAAGGGAGGAAGAAGCTGACGATAAGATGTCCATAATTTTAGCAGACAAGATATGACCGCAAAAATGCAAAAATAAATACCTAAAATTTCATAATTTATACAAACGATGAAGAGAAATTTGTTTTTTTTTTTTCTAATTTTCTTTTTTCCTTTATGCCAAACATAAGAAATTTAGTTTCAAATATATATTTTGTATGTTATAGAAGACTTTTGGAAGAAAGGAAAGTCAACGCCTTAAACTAAAATTCAAAAGACAAAGGTATTTTGGCAAAGTGAAAATTATGGTATAGAACAACTTGGTGAGCATCTGTTTGTCAAAAATCATAATAGCTTAAAAAACTTGCTTCCTTCACTTCCTCTTTTCTGACAAAGCATTCTTATCAAGATACATATGTATAAACTGCATAAATCGTTCAGTTTCAGTCTTCTTTCCCAGCCAATTTCTACAAACAAAAACACACAAACAGACTAAGAGGGAGAAAATCTACAAACCTTCCACCCTGAATGAGCTCAATGGCATGATCCCAAACAGAAATCCTAATATCCTTTGGATCCACAACGCGGAACTTTGGACAGCTACCTAGAACAACAGCATGGTGATCCAGAATTGGGGGAACAATCAAAATTCGATTCAATATCCCTGCTATTAAAATAGCATTTTTTAACTCTGAAAGCTGATTGCTGAACCCACTGTGCGGTGCATACCATAGGAATTTCTTCCCAAGGGCTTGGGCTTGGTTAGTGCATGGAAGGGATTGTGACTTCGAAGTTTTAAATGATACAGGGATGAGAGAATTCGGTCTCAGCGAGTAATAATAGAAGTACAAGAAGGTTAGTAGAAGGATGATAAGAATAGACAGAGGAATAAGAGGCAATCTGTACCGAGGTTTCTTTTTGGACAACATTCCGGTTTGTGTACTGATATTGAAAATGTTCATCTAGGCACTGATAAATGCATAGGCTTCCTCGAATTAAAAATAAAAAGGAAGTAACTTCTCCCTCAAATTCAATTAATGAGAACCAAAACCTATGAAGCACCAGCACTTCAACAGTGGAGTGGTATTGTATTCGATAGCTTGAATCAAATACACGATACTACAAATTGCATATAGTACCAAGTATCCTGTTGTGTGGCTCTGTGTCAGTATCGGTGATTCTTAGGCCAAAACGAAACAAAACTCTAGTTTTCAAAGCACACTTCAGCAGCATATTCACAATCTTCTCACCGCATCAACCAGCAAATTTTTCCCTTTCTGAAAATAAAAGTACCAATCAACAACAAGCTCAGCAGGATCAAAATTTGAGAAATAAATTGGTGCTTCGCATGTGCCACTCAGGTACCCAGAAATTTTCTTCATTAATTTCTTTTACACTACGATTACTTCCCCCCCCCCCCCCCTGTCTCTCTCTCTCTCTCTGAAGAACTTTCTTAATCCAGAATTTGGGAGAGGATCGGAGCGGAGAAACTCTTACTTGCTATTGAAACAGAATAACAAAATTTAGCATACTAACAAAGAAACTCACTTTTTTCATTCTTAGATAATGGGTGCTAAAAATAACAGAATTCGATTTTTGCTTAAAATACTTGCCATGGAAAGAAAAGAGCAAAAGGGGGGGGGGGGGATTAAGATAAAAAATAAAAAATAAAAAAATAACGGAAGAAAAAACTCACATTATCGTTCTCTAGACGATGATGGCTGATAGCTGACGAAGAAAGAGAGACACAAAACTCCTTGGTAAGAGCTAGGCGAAGTACACCGATGATTGGAACTGAGATTCAGAATAGAAGAAAACGAAGAAGGGATCGTGCCGAAGTGCCGTTTGTTTATTTCATTTTTAGGTGGGCTTCGCTTACGTCTGGACATTTGGATTTCTGAGTCTTGTCGGTATTCGTAAAATTTGGGCTTTTCTGGTCTAAAACTTCATTTCTCATCAGTTTTTCTCACTTCACCCGCTCAACTGGAACAGGGACAAGGATGGGCAGGGTCAAATCTAATTTTTTTTTAATAGCTGTTGAGTATTTAAATCTCTGGGGCCGAATTAATTTCCTTAAAAAATTTTAAAATAAATAAAATTTTTAAAGTTAAAACTCATTCACATATAAACTGTTTATATAAAATCACAATAATAAATAAAATAATTTAAACAACTATTTATATAATTTAAAATTCATAAAATGCTATTTAAATTATTTTTTAATTTTTTGTATAGTATATTATATTCACTTTTGTATATATATATATATATATATAAGTACAAACAAATAAATATCTATACAAATATTCCAAAAATAAATATTTATACAATATAGGTCTACGGTAAGATAAAGTATTATACTATTCAAACCAAGACTTGCACATTTAAAATACCTCAAAAAGTCTCCTTCCCAAAGCCAAGTGGATAAATTTTATTGACACACACATATATAGGATATGAGTATTTTGCCCATTCCCCAATTGCAACTGTATTGTTAATTTTTTGGATAAATTATTTTCTCCTCTTCTCTCAAATTATAAACTCTCTCTAAGTTTTAAAAAATTACAATCCCTTCCCTTAAAATCAAAAGATGTAGTGCACTATTATTACTATACACACACAAACACACACTTTTTAAAATTTATAATAAATTAAATTTATGATTTTTATGATAAAATAAATAGCATGAAAATAAATGTTTAACAAATACGTTTTCTTTGAGGGTATTTTTGTCCCTGAGGGAGGTTTGTATATTTTTTATAATAAAAAATAAAGTTATATAATTTGAACATTTCTTAACAGATAAATAATTCATTTATCTTTTTTTTTTTTTAATATATGGGTATTACTAGAACCTTATTGTTTGTTATTCCATCTGCAATCTATCGAAACTCCACTGGAAAAATAAGTACATTTTGTTTGATAAACCAAAATAATAAATTAGATACATTGCAGGGATGCGTGTTATTATTTGTGCTTTTGAAATAAATCATAGCTAGATTGATGTCAGCGAGTTACTTTTGAATAAGATATTAGATATCAGAGATGATTAATTAGTAAAGCTAATCTAACTACCTCTTAGCTTAAGTTTAACGGAGCTTGATTCTTTTTGTGATCCATGACGAAATGAGATGGCTATTTTATTTCATAAAGTGACTTAAAAGTTCTATGCTCTGCTCAATCCTAGGTTTCTTAAATACTTTACTTTTCTGTTATCTTAACACAACATATAAAGAGATAAGCAGTTTAAATTTCTGTAAGTTATGCATAAAGTAAAGCGGGATTAGCATTCAAATACACTCGCTTAGAGAATTAAAGAAACGGACCGCTATCTTACGATTTGAAGAAGTAAAAACTTCAAATTGTTAGGAGGTCAATGAATAATTGATTTTGATATATATATATATATATATGTATATTTGGCTAAAGTCTTTTGTACTTGAGGTATACATTCAGTACAAGTATTTGCTATTAAGATCAAATTATGAA
Source organism: Erythrophleum fordii (assembly GCA_032878935.1). Classification (NCBI taxonomy): domain Eukaryota; kingdom Viridiplantae; phylum Streptophyta; class Magnoliopsida; order Fabales; family Fabaceae; genus Erythrophleum; species Erythrophleum fordii. The sequence continues at coordinate 19,787,313 of JAVQMF010000038.1, forward strand.
TTGAAAAAGAACTTTTTGAAAGGAGTTAATGATGTATTGCTGTGTTACAAAAACTATTCACATGTTAAATTTAAAAAGAAAAAATGATAAGAAGTACTTTAATACTGCATATAAGTTTTATCAATGGTTTGATATTTATCTCTGACAGACATGGCTTCTCAATTCTTTTAAAGTGGACGCTTTTCTATCTGCCTCTGAACAGTTTGCCATTTCCAAATTGCAGTGGTTCAGCCTTATCAAGTTGTTAAGGGATTCTTCCATGTCCAGAAATGTACCCATAAAAATAACTTAAAAACATATATATATAAATCTTACAGTAATACTTAGTGTACATCTTTTTTCTATTAGAACCAGTAACTGATTGGCTAAGTCCTCTATCTATTTTCGCTATGTATTTAAAGAATAAATTTTCTGGCTGTCTATTGTGAAAATTTTGAAAAAAACAAGTTCAAAATGTTTGTTTGAGCATTTACGGTATCAGGTTCTAAATGTAGGATACATAAAAGACTTCTGGTATGGCATATTTGTTGTATCATAAACTCAAATAGTTTATGCATTATCTTAGAGGTCTTTCACATGAAAGCCGTTTGCAATTAAGCACGGACACATGTCCATTCTTTATATTCACATGTACTCATAAAATAGCTTATAGCATATATTTATAAATCTTACTTTATAGTTTAATTTATGAAATAAAAGTACTAAATTCAAGTATAAGTGAGAAGTCTCATATTAGACAAAAAAAAAAAAAAAAGAATAAATAAAGGCTATTTAAATAGATTGACTGATAGGTCTGATACTTTAAAATTTTGAATTAAAATCTATTGTTAAGTCCATAAAAATAAAATCAAAGAAGATTTCCTTAACGTTGTTGGGGAGCCTAACAGAAAGGAATCTCTGTAGTTCTGTCAAAAAATATAGTTGTTGGTATTGCTGATCGACCTTTATGACCATTGACCGAGGACAAAGTTGATGCAGTATGCATGAGCATACACAAGTAGGCCCATGATGAAGTCCTTTATTTAATTTGTCACAGATAAAAAGATAAAAAAAGAACCCACTATCTTATTCTTATATTGTCATGACCAAGCCACAAAAAGCTCCATATTGCAGAAAAACAAGCCAAAAAAATGTTGAGAAGTCTTCACTTACACTCCACTGACAGTATCATCATCTTAGCATTCAAACTCTCTTCTCTGCTGTATTTCTTTTCTTCAAAACTTAATACCCATGGCTACCAAACCCAACCTAACACCTTCATCTATGCAGGCTGCTCCCAAGAAAAATACCAACCCAACTCACCATTTGAAGGCAATCTAAACTCCTTTCTGGCTTCAGTTTTCAGTTCATCTTCTCAATTTTCCTACGACAGTTTTTCTATTGGAAATGGAAGTTCGACACCAACAGAAGCCAACATCTATGGCTTGTACCAATGCCGGGGTGATTTGCAGCCTATAGACTGCAGAAAATGTGTTGAAACTTCTGTTCACCAAATAGGCCTAGTTTGTCCCTACTCCTTCGGTGCCATTTTGCAGCTACAAGGCTGCTATCTCAGATATGAGCACGTGGATTTCCTAGGCAAGGCTGACACAAGCCTTAGGTACAAAAGGTGTAGGAAATCGGTTGGCAACGACGCCGAATTTTTCCGGCGAAGAGACGCAGTTCTCGCGGATTTGATGAAAACTAATGGGTTTAGGGTTAGCAATTCAGGTTTTGTCGAGGGTGTTGCTCAGTGCTTGGGGGACTTGAGAGCAGCAGATTGCTCCTCTTGCATTGTGGAAGCAGTGGGGAAGATGAAGAGCTTGTGTGGATCAGCAGCATCAGTTGATGTATTCTTAACACAGTGTTATGCTTCTTACTGGGCATCTGGCTACTATGAGGAAGCTCCTGGTAGGTCCTCGTCCTTCATTCTCTGTCTATCTCGCTATCACAGTAAAATTTTAAGGCATCTTTTTTTTTTTATAAAGGTTCTTTCACACTTTGATTATCTCGAACATTGTGTCATTTCATGACTATACATACATCTCAGAATATGATCGGACCACTTGAGAGGTGGAGCTGTTTATATTTTTGTCCTTTTATTTTTTTTAAATAAATTATATAATTTTTTTAAAAATTTTTATTAAAAATAAATTTTTCTTCTATTTTCAAAAAATACATAAGCTTCTATTAAAATAGAAAGTTATCCATATTTTAATCCAATTTTAATTTTTTTTAGTCAAAAATATATATTTAAATTAATTGAGAATATTTTAGTCAAAAAAATTTAAAATTAAACTAAAGTATAAGATAACATTTTATTTAAAAAAAAATTTGTATGTATTTTAAAAATAAAAATAAAATTTTTATAATTTCAATAAAACTTAGAGAGGAGATCTATATAATTTAGGATTTAAAGTTTAAGGTTTAGAGGAGATAACATAAATTTCAAAGGTAACATAAAATTCTTCCTCACCTATCTTTTCCACTTTAAACCACATCCACTGGTTAGTTTGTTATAATTCTAATTAATCTATCTTTTGCATTAACATATTAAATAAATTACATTTACTTGCCTAAAAGTTTTTGAAATTTACACTCACACCCCTTTTTACAATACTATCCTAACCTTCCTTATTTTAAGTCTTCATAAGTTCTTACAAGACCTGTTGATAAAATTGTGCTCTGTTGATTTAGGCTATTGAGAGTTTTTAGTTAGGAAAATGCATAGGTATAAGCCCCATTTAACAGTTGTTAAGAAAGAGGAGGCTTCAGTATAATTTGAAACCAGAAAGGGTGTGAGTGTAATTCAAAGGAAGTGAATGCAAATTAGTCAAGAATATTCTTCAATATGATCATAGTTGAAGGAAGTTTTAAGAATAATTAAACCAATTCAATTATAAGGGTAAGAGGGTGAGAAAAGGAAGAGAGATTGAAGTTGTTTTGAATATAATTTTAATTAAAGAAGAGAGAATGGAGGTTGTTTGTGAAATGCAAATTTCAACCAAAAAAAGAAAAATCATAAAGTAAAGCAATCAGAACATACGCCTTTATGCTTTATTTTGGACAAATATACTCTTTGCCATTTGTCAATCTTCTTTTACTTTAAAATATTTACATTCCTTTTTTTTTTTCGTCCCTTCAATCTCAGTTACTTCATCAATCTACCTATTTGTTGAACTTCTGCATAGTGTCAGGATTTGGCATAAAGCAATATTTTGTATGAAAGAGAAGACAATATGGAATTTCAGAACAATCTTTTTGAACTGAAAGGTTAATTTATATTTTCCTCCAACTTCTTAAACTGAAGGAGTCATATAAAATGCAAAACTTAGTTCCGTTAGTTATCATTTCAAAACTGAAAAAGTTTACCTCAAAGTCAATTATAAAATGGAACAGTAATGTTTTAACTAATTTGATGTCATGGTTGGCGTGAGATTACATTAATCAATTTTATAGAGCCAAAGTTTGAAACCCGAAAATTTTTTGTGTAAAATATAATTTCAAATTGAACTTTTTCAAATCTTGTACTAATACGACTTCCAAATCTTTTGTTGTGGCCCTAATTCTCGTGGCTTTCCTCTTACTTGGTGTTTTGTGCAGATTACTCCAAAAAGGATCAAGTGGGGAAAGCAACAGCCATAATTGTGGGATTACTAGCAGCTCTAGCCATTCTTGTTGTGATTCTCTCAATTTGCCGAAGAGCAATGGGTCAAAATAGGTAATCATTGAAGATATGAGAGAAATCTGATCAATTTTTCTGTATTACATGCACGTTGAAATTAAAATAGGGGTGTGGATTCTCTTAAAGAAGACAAAAGGTTCCCTAAATTAAATGCTTGTTTTAAATTTTCGTGAAAGCTCTACTTCCCTCTTTTTGTCTAATTTTAATACATTATATTTATTTTATACAGTAAAATTTTATAATTTGACCATCAGCTTCAAATGGGCTGCCGATTTTTTTCTTAATTTTAAAATGATAAGCTATAAATCTATATCAATTCTATGACATTTTGGTTTGCACTTCTTTTTACATTACTTTGCCTTTTATTTTTGGAAAATTACAACTAAAGATTCCAAATTAAAGATATTTATATTAAGCTCTTAAATTTTAAAATTATTTTAAAAGAAATTTAAGGATAAAAAATTTAAACAGTGTAGTAAACTTATAATTTAAGACCTCAGATCAAATATTTTAATTTTTGAATCATTCAAAATAATTTTAAAACTTTAAAATTTTCAATATAGATATCTTTAATTCAAGGTTCTCAATTAAAATTTTCCTTTATCTTTTTTTTGAATTGCTTTCCAAAGTATAAGAGTAGAGGTCATTGGCTAGCATCTTTTAAGTTTACACTCCTCTATATAACAAGTTTCCTATGTAAAATTTCTTTGTGAGAAATAACAATGTGGGCCAATTCCTATTGTCATGAACACCAGCTTTGCACTAATTTTTTTTTTTCCTTTTCCATATAAAGTTTACAACCTGTTGGTAAAAACAATTAATAAAAACTTATTCAAATAAGATTACTAATGAAACATATCTCATATATATATATATATATATATATATATATATATATATATATTATAAATGGAGTAGAAATTTGAACCTAAATTTTTTTATTAATTAGCCAAATCCTTCACCACTAGATCAAATTGAAGAAAGGTTGGATTGGAAAAATACTAGTATAAGATAGCAATATATGCAAATAATGATAAATTTTTATAGAATTGGTGACCATATTTTATATTAGACATTAGAGTGGAGTCAAAATTGTAGCTGTTATTATCCCATGTCTTTCTTTCTTTCTTTTTTTAATTAAATAAATTATATGAACCTCTCTTGAATTTTATGAAAATTATACAAACTCATATTATTTTAAAAATATATATAGACTTCTCCTAAAATAAAAATTTATTCTACACTTTAGTACAATTTCAAATTTTTTATCAAAATATCTTCTATTTAAATTTTTTTAATTTTAAAAAATATATTTAGGTTAATAGAAGGTATTTTAGTAAAAAAACTAAAATTTAAGGTAATTTTTTATTTTAGAAGAAATATTTGTATATTTTAAAAATAGGGAAGAGATATGTATAATTTTAACATAATTTAAAGAATTTTGTGTAATTTTCTCCTTTTTATTTTTTCTTTTTCACATTCCATTCAATTGCGTTCCACCTACCCCTAAGGGCTTTCTCACTGATCTATTGATTGGGCTTATTGTCTATGTGACCACATGGCTTTAGATTTGGGCCCGTTAGGTGGACAAAACCCATGGTTGAAATCAAGCCTGTTTAGCTAGATCCATATCCATATATTGAACATTGTTTAAAAGATTTTTTTTTTAACTTAAAAAAGTTTATTTACAGATATTTGAAGTTGGTAAATATGAAAAATTTAGAAAAATTTATACTTTTGGTTCTTATAATTTTATTTAAATTTAAATTTAGTCTCTATAATTTAAAAATTTATAAATAAGTCTTTACATACAATTAAGTCTTTAAAGTTTATAAATTCTTAAATTTAGTCTTTACTATTGAAATTTTATTAATATGTTGTTAAATTTTGTTAATGTAACTAATTATATATTTTTTTAATATTTTAAACATGTATGATTTATACTAATAAGAGAAATGATAATAGATAATAAAGTAAAATTAACTTATATATATAAAAAAAACATTGACAAAAATATAATAATAACAACTAAATTAAAAATTATTTAAAGTATAAGAACCTAAATACAGAATTTCAGCTATAATAACCAGATTAAATATTAAGCAAGCCTATATGAGCCAAAAGAATAATTTTTGCAAAAAAAATTTAAAACCTATATATTATATATCTCCTAGATAGTCCTAAGTAATACATGGATATTAATTTTTTTTCATATATATATATATATATGTATATATATTCAAGTGAAATGAATATTATAAAACTTTATGTAATGCCACCTATAAAAAAATTTTTTGGGTCGACACCTATAAAATTCAAAGTGTCAAATACACCATTTTTTTTTTTTTAGTTTTAGACCTTTTTATTTTTGGACTTGATATAATTTTTGAGTTGGAATTTATTGTTATTTGTTTTTTGTATTTTCCCAATTATAATTTTGACATTAAAAAGCTTGGTGATTAAAATAAAAAGTAAAACAACAATAATATATTTTTTTATTTTATGTCTTTTAACAAGTAATGTTATTCAAATAAAACACTTTGAAAATTAATAACTTACACTTGAAAATGGACCATGTAAATGTTAAAACACTAAACAATTTTATTGTCAAATATCTATTTATTATTTAAGTTAAATTAAGATTAAAAATATTATAAAATAAAAACAAAATACACTTGCCACGTCAAAAATGCAACGCACAATATGCAAAGCAAATATTTAACAGCGAAAACAACGCGCTTTTTGTTTTTTTTTCTTAATTCAGACTTTTGTCTTTTATTTTTCGGTTTTTCTTCGGATTTTTCTATTTTGTAGATTGTGGGTAACGTAAAATGGGCTTCAGATGAAAATGGATTGGGTCTGACTTGTTCATCAGACTTGGGAGCTTTACCATTTTCTTTTTCTACGAATGTAGGTCAGTTTATATGTAAAATATCATAAGGTGGTCGACAATAAAATAGTAATTGAACAAACTACAAGGTTACTTGTTTTTCTTCAAACCATGCAGGTAATTTACACACTTCGAGTTCTCGTGAATTGGGTTTTTGTTCCAGTAATTGGTACTATTATCATTTATATGTTGTCATCTATAGGGGTGGAGTTAGGACTAACATAATGCATTTCACAAATAAGCTTTTTGTGTTTCATTTTGATTATTATGATAATAGGCTAAAATTTTAATTTATTTTCTTAATCTGATAATAAATATTTTAAATTAATCTTAATTTGTTATTAAAGATTAGATTCATAAAGTTTAAATAACAATTATTTATTTGATATCAATTTTCTTTTGAAATGTTTTTTTATATCCTATTCAAAAAAATTTATACAGTATATTGTTTAAGTTTAAACTCCCCAATGTGACAAGTTCGCTTATTAAAATTTCTTGTGAGAAATGACAATGTAGGGCAATTCCCATTGTCATTAGCACCGACCTTGAACTATTTTTTTTCCCCATATAGAGTATACAACCTGACGGTAAAAATAATTAATAAAAACTTATTAAAATAAGATTATTAATGAATCTAGTCATCAATATATATTTTTTGATACATGACGGCAAAAATTTAAACCTAAAAATTGTTATTAATTAGCCAGATTCTTCCTCCCCATATCACATTGTAAAAAGGCTAGCTTGGAAAAATACTAGTATAAAATAGCAATATATGCAAATAATGGTAAAATTTTATAAAATTTGGTGGCCATATTTTATAATTGACATTAGAGTGGAGTCAAAATTGTAGCTGTAATTATTCCATTTCTTTCCTTTTCTTTTGGACATTCTTTTTTTTTTATTTTTAAAATAAATTACACAGATTTTCTCTAAAATTTATTGAAATTATACACATATTTTTTTATTTTAAAAATATAATTTATTTTAATTTCAAATTTTGTAACAAAAATATCTTCTATGAAAAATATATATTTAATTTAATGAAGAGCATTTCAGTAAATAAAATAAAATAAAATAAGACAAAAGTATAATGTAACTTTTTATTTTAAGAGGGATCTATGTATTTTAAAAATAGGAAAAATTTGTATAATTTCAACAAATTTAATAAAAACGTGTAATTTATTATTTCTTTTATTCAATTGCGCAGCTCCTAGTCCTAAGGGGCTCCTTTTGAATGGGGCTTTCATGTCTATTGATTCGGCTTCTTGTCTCCTGACCACAGGATTTTAGATTTGGGCCTCAATATGTTGAGGAAGCCTGATTAGCTAGATCCATATTTTATGGGGAAAAAAAAGAAACTAGATACATATGTTGAATCTCCGTACCGCCCCGATCCCCAACCAAAAAAAAAAAAGAAGCTAGATCCATATATTGAAAATTGTTTAAAAGATTTTTAACTTAAAAAATTTATTTACACATGTTTGAATTTGCTAGATATAAAAAATTTAAAACCTATATATTATATATGTCCTAAATAGTTTTAAGTAATACATGGATATTAAGTTATATATATGTACAAGTGAACGAAAAATTATAAAAGCTCACCTAACACCACCTATAATTTTTTTTTTCGGTCGAAACCTATAGAATTCAAAGTGTCAAATACATCAAACTTATGAAGAATTAGAGTATCATCTTTTTCAAGGGTAAGTTATTCATATATGATTTGACCTAAAGCCAGTTTGTCTTTTTTTTTTTTCCTGTTTTTTTGGTGGCTTAAAGTGTAACTCTGTTGTTGTGAACACTGCATAATATTTGGATAATTTCATTCGTTATTTAAAATATAAAAATAAAAAATTCACAAAACATAAAGTTTTGTTCTTTTAAATTTTAAATGTAAAAATTAAACTTTTGAAATACAAATAACAATAAAAAACCAAGTCAGAAAATATATTCCGTCCAAAACTAAAAGGAAAAAAAAATCAAATTTGACAAACGTGGGGCCAACCTACCTATCTTCGTGAAAAACGAAAATGGAAAAGGGCCCAAGTCTATTTTCATCTCAAGCCCATTACAATCCAAAAAATGGAAAAGCCCGAATAAAAAACAAAAAGAGCCCATTACTTGTTTATGTTTTGTACTTATGTGCTTAAATATCTGCTTTCCATGTCTTGTGTTGCATTTTTAATGTGACGAACGTAATTTGTTTCTTTATCATTTAATTACTTTGTTATATATATATATATATATATATATATATTTTTTTCTATCTTAACTAACTTAAATAATGAAGTGAATTAAAATAATGAATGATTTTATTATCAAAAGTGTGCTTTGCTTAAATCTTAAATAGTTTAATAATCCTTTAAGGTTATCATTATGATTAACTTGACATTTTGAAATTAAAATTGTTCACTCAATCAATTGTAACTAATGTTTTCAAAATCAAACTAATAAAGATACTGATTTACGGTTTATTGGTCAAATCAAGATCGATTCAGTAATAATCAAATATATATTTTTAAAATTTTATATGTTAAAATTTTAATATAACAAATAGTTATTAGTAAATTTTAAATATTTAATTATTAATTTAATATTTCTTAAGATTTTTGGAAATTATTTTTAATTAAAAAATAAAAACTATCCATAATTAAAAGTTAAAAATATTTAATATTAAAATTTTAAAATTCTTAAATTGTATTAAGATTTTTTTTATCATTAAAAAATAACAATTTTAACCAAACATTTTCATATTTAAGAAAAATGCAACTAGAAAATGGGGTATAATGAAGAGAAAGTACTAAAAATAATTAAGTACATATCTTTTATTTCTTTTATATATATATATATATATATATAAATTTCAACCCCTTTTTTTTTTTAGTATTTTTTATTTTTAATTTGTCAAATTTATTTAAGATAAACCATTCTATTATATAAGAAAAATTAAAAAAAAATTTGTTAATTGGTTTAAGCCAGTTTTTAACCAATCTAATTTTGACTAGTTCAGTTAGATTTTGATCAATTTGACCAATTCATTAATGAATTAGTTTTTTAGACCAACTAAATTGGATAAGGGATCCGTTTCCAGTTTAATTAGATTCTTTCAACCATAATTGTAGCAATGATTTTAGAATACTATGAGAATATTTAAGATATAAGTGAAAATATTTAATATTTCAGCATTCACGTAATTATTTTTATTATAATTTGTATATAAAATATCACAAGTTGGTCAACAGTTAAGTGATAGTGGTAATTGAGCAAATTATAATGTGACATTGAATGACATACTTTGAACTATAGGAGAGTAAATTAATTTTGCCATAAACCATAAGGGTAAATTATGATGTATCTTTTTTTTTTAAGATGATGTAGTTTTGAAAGAAATTGTGCCGCTTGTTTCCTTTACACACTTCTAGTTCTAGTGAATTCATTTCTGGTATTGCTATAGCAATAAGTAATTGGTACTACTATTATTTATATATTGTCATGTAATTTTTTTTGTCAAAATTATATATTTTTAAATTATAATTAAGTTAAATCTTAAATTTTAAATTAAAATTGCTTATATGTCAAATAATGAAGTGTTTGATTTTTTAGTATTAGAAGAGTACTACAATACGTATTTCGCTGGTCATATGAACAATTCATTTTCAGTTAAAAAATAAAATCAAGATGTGTAAACTCTTCACTACTTCTAATCTAACCAAAATGAAAAAGCTATTATTGATGAAAGTTGCAAGTATAAACATTTATAATAGTAGAATAATACCGGGTCATTGAGGTACAAACCAAAGGATTACAACACCTTAATGAGCAAGCTTGTATACCACAGATACTAAGCAAATGACATTCTATTAAAAAAAAATGTGGCTCTCAAATGTTTATATATTCACTATTGGAATTGGTATACGTGTCTATAGTTTTTCACATATTATAGATTGTCCGAGACAATGACAAAAATTTACCTGCTTCATTAGTCAATATGATATTGATATACCTACAAGAAGGACGAAGCTTCCTAGCCGTTAGATTTGAGTATAATGGTATTAATTTCGCGAAGTGATCTTGGAAAGCAAAGGCCCAATCCAACCCCATCTTTCACATCAGCTCAAGAAACTAACCTCATAACCTATGAAATCAAAAAGGACAAATTTAGGTCCAAATAATTACATGACTGTTATTGTCATGACCTAAATTAGATACATGACTGGCAGGGAGTGGAGTAGCACTTGCCCTCGTAAACCTTATATAAAATAGACATAAAACTCAATCAATTTACTAAACTTTTTACCAATGAATAGTCTAGAACCCGGATTCTTTATGGATTTGGGAGACATGCACACTATGGACATCCCGATTTGGATTGTCCAAATTTAGAATTTAGGGTTACGACAATTCAAATTTTATAAATCTTTTTGATACAAAACATTATTATTTTTTGGTAATTACCCGTTATAAAATTGTTTTCATTTTGTATTTTGCATCTTATAAAGTAATCTTTTTTTTTTGAATTTAAATAAATAAATAAATAAATATATAAAATCTAAATGATCTAGATGGGATGTGCACAACAATGCACACCAAATCCAAGGCCGATAGTCTATTGCTAGTTTCAAAGATGTTGCTAAGTTTAATCAACAAATTTCAAATGTTCAATTTTCAACAATATCTTTATATTTGTCACTAATTTTAAAAGGGATGATCCAATACTAAATCCATAACTAAATGATGGTTAGAAAAAAAAAAATCCTTTATACATCCATTGCAAATTTGAGTTAGGGATATATCCATTGCCATATCTATTGCTAAAATTTTGTTAAATTAAAAAAATCATTTCTAAATTTGCTAATGTCGTATTCTTATTCATATTATAATATAAAATATATCAATCAAAATATAAAAAATAATTTACTACATAAAAATTCAGTAGCTAATATTATAAATTTGCATTACAAAGTCTTATAGTAGTCTGTCAAAAATTTGCAACTCAATCTTAGAAATTTGTACCTTATATTATACATAAACTAATGTGCAATACTATCATTGAATCTCTAATAAATCCTAGTGACTAACTTGGACATATCAATTGGATGGCAGCCTGAATACTTGCTTATAACTTCCTTCTTAAAGAGTTGCTTGCATGTTTGCTAGTTTTTGCTCTATTACCTAGTTGACAATTTCCTCAAAGGCAGGAGTGTCAATTAAGTTTTGTGTAGAGGGAGTTGGTGTTGATGAAGAACATGTTGAAGGATAGGTTGTAAGGCCAACTCCATGCATAATAGTAGTGTACTCCAATCTAAGGCTATAAATTCTTCCTTGTGTTGGTCCTCTAGCTACCTCGATCTAAGCATTGACAACTTGCTTTTTGGGAAGGGGAGATACCATTGTCATGAAGACATTTTTATCTCCATTGACATCTTTATCTTTTTGCCCTTCTATTATTGCATCTTCTAAAATTGGCAATATAAACCTACAAAGCAAAGGCTAAAGCTTTTACCTATAAGAGGCTCAATTGCGAAAAGGCAAAAGAGAAACAATTCCTTATCATAGAGGATACAACGCATGATTTCAATAAGCAAAAATATGATATGGTTGAAAGACTGGAAGAAAAAACTATTGAAGAATATCAAAGATTGTAAAAGATTACCTTCTCATAGATCCAGTTTTTAGTACCATGTCCTCCATATGCCTTATATGTTTATGAGTCATAATATTACATATCAAAAATAAAAAGTAAAAACCCTTAAAGTTAAGTAAACTTGCAAAATTAAATTGCATTATAAACGAAATAGGAATTTATTTACCTTTATGGAACCAACAAGAAGTAGCCCCAAATAATGAATAGTATGTAATATGAATATGCAATAGAAATGGCACCGCTAAGAAACATAATATCAAAAATAAAAGTCAAACAAGGCTATGTGGTGGAAGAAGAATGAAGAGGAGCTCCTAGATTTATAGACATTGTTTTCCTTTTTGGTGAAATTACAAACTTTCTTTATTACACCATTTAGACTATTTATGTATGCCACCCCTAAAGAGGTTATGATACCATACAAGTAGCATCTAAGGCTGCACATTGGCTTGGCTAGCCTAGTACTGCCCAGTTAAATCAGGTTAGGCTACCTGATCAGTTAGGTTGGTTGTCTTAGCTAGTTTAGCCCAATGGGAATATAAAATTTAAAAAAAATATGGGGATCAAAATAAAAAGAAATCCTTTTGTAAATGCCATTTTATAATTTTGGCTAAAAATTTTTGAACATATTTTATAAATTATAAATAATAAGGGGTTAAAACCCTTGCCAGACTCTTTCTTAGTTTAATTGTCACATTTAATTGAATGAAAACAAGATAAAAAAAATTATTTTTAGAGTGGAAAGCAAAAAACTTAAAATCGAAATAACAAATAAGCATTTTTAGAGAAAATAAGTGGGTCAAATTGCCTCTAGGGTTTGCATCACTTTCATCTCAAAAATTATCTAAAATTTTAAAAAAAGTCAATCTAATCAGATAATCATACCCTAAGTCATTGCTTGTTAAAGTTTCACTCTCTATATTTTCATTTTCTTCTAGTTTCCTCCTTTGAACTCACTTTTTTTTTTTAATTTCCATTGCATAGATATCATAAAAATGTGTCAAAATGGATAGTCATATGCCCAAAATAATCAAATAATAAAAAAGATATAAACATTCAAAGTTTTGCAATTTTTTTAAAAACAAAACCTAGTTCAGGCCTAGCTACCTAACTCAAGCCTTAAGCCTATTGTTTATGCCTACCTTAAACCAAGCTAAGCATTAAGCCGAGGTGAAACTTGGATCAGCCCAACCTGTGTGCACAAGGTTTATTCAATAAGAAGTAAAGCAAATACCTTTCTCTAATTGTCTAATGGAGCTTAACATAACTACTACACATTAACATTCATTTTTTACAAAAGGACACAACACAACTATTCCTTTGTGAAGTAGTGATTGTGAAAATACCTCACATTTATAATAGAGAGAAGGCTTGAATATATTAAATGGAAAAATTAGTCAATTTGAAATAGAGAGAAAATTATAGATAGCTTGAAACAATAAAATGCTTCGATGGTTTGCAAAATTTCAAGAATTAGCTTGTGATTAAAATCATATGAAGATAGGGCTTCTATGCACAAAATGTTATTGAGAAACACAACAAAAGGTTATAAACCAAGGGTTACCAAACCTAAAATTATCCATGCATTCATAAGTAATGTAGTTTGTTATAAGGAAAAATAAAACATATTAGAAACCAAAGTTGGCACATCCAATGGAAGAAAGTAGAAAAAATACAAATGATGCCTTGACCAACACATAACATAGGATAATAGGAAGGCCAAACTTCAAAGAAGCCCATATAGCAACTAAATTGCCAGAAAGGTGTGGAAGGGTAGCAATAAAGGAAAATTTAGATGAAAGAAAAATATTTAAAAGGTTGAATGTGACCATACCACAAACAATACACTAAGAGCAAGAAAGAACATGAAAATAATCAACAAATGCAAAGCCAGAAAGTAAGAAAGAAGAAGAAGAAAACTTATCAAGATTTAATGGGTGACCCACTAACACAATTTTATCCTAGCTAAGCTTTGACTCTCAACACCTCTTACAAGAGGCAAACTCGAAAGGGAAAAAATCAATTGCTTAGGTGTTTCGATAACTCTATACAATGACTCTTGGCAAGGCTCAACAATGGCTCTTTTAGACACTAACCTCCATGTTGTGACTCTCGACAACTGTCAACGATGCTAAGGTCAATGATGCTATCAATGGGGAAATGAGTGGCAATAAATTAGAAATGATAGGGAAGAGGGTATGAATTGGAAATAAAAGAAAGAGAGAAAATCAGAATGAGAGGGAAGGACTTCATCCATAGGTTTTAGTAATCTAGGGAAATTAAGGCATTTAGTTAAGGAATGTAAAAGTGAAATGAAGAGAGGCAAGGAAAAAATTTCTTTTAAATTTTTATTTATTTTGCAATAGATTTAATGACATCAATCTACTTCTAAATTTTAATAATAGACATAGGTGCCACTAATTTTTGCTAAATGTACAATTTCATGAAAAAGGGATGATTTTATCTTTTATTGCTAATTTTGTTGCTAAATGAGTATTTTAGATATAGAAGTAGTTTTTGTTACTAATTTCCATTAACAATGGCATTTTCCTAGTAATGTATAAGAATTTCTTACCTTATTGATATAAAGGCATGTTTTAGGGTCCAGCATAGGATGATTACCTTAGTTGCAAAGTGAAAATAAAGACAAAAGGGTTGGCATCTTTCCACTTGATCTAACTATTTGGAGTAGATCTAATCATGGGTTAGAAAGTCCACCCAACCTAATAGGCTCAGTTTGAAAAAAAGTAGATCTGAGCTTGGAGAAAAAAAAGCCTAAAAACAAACATGACCATTTAAAAAGTGCTCAAATATAAAATGGGTTACTCTAGAGCTATTTTTCAAGCCTAGCTTATTCAGCTTGAACATTTTCTTTAATTATTTTAAGATAAAAATTAGAGAAGAATAACCTTTCAAAAACTACATTAGTAATTTAACCAAATAAAAAAGAGAAAGGCATATATTCTATATATGTCAATTTTTGGAATCTGTTAGAACATGACCTTACAAATCCTTGTAATAGTTTTCCACTTTTCTTTTTAGATCCCTTATTTACAACATGTCTCTCTACTTATTAAGTGGCTATTAAGGGGAAGTTGATGTATTACAAAATGCAAAAACTCTCCTCAAGGTCAATTGATAATGTTAAGGTGGATTAACCTAAAAGCAAAAAATTAATTTAAATTAATAAAATGGACAAATGTTTAAAAAAAAAGGGATACGAAGTTGGAAAGCAATGTTAAACACATCAAGTAATTCCTAACAAAGGTAAAATGGTGTCCTAGAAGCATGCTACCTTACTTTAATGTTTGAAAAGTTAAGCCATCACTAAGCCATATAATAAGTTATCAACAGATTCCAGTCCATATATATTACAAAGTTGAAAAGTTAAAACTTTATGCCACAATTCAAAGTTTAAAGAGTTAATCGATACCTTTCTTCAATTATTACAGTTTCTGCTTTTGCAAACTAGTTTACATGCTTTATTTCCTTCTTGTATTTGCATCCTTCTTTTACTTCTTCTTTGGTAGTTGTTCTCCTTCTTGTTCTTATACCCCTCTAAGTGGCTAATTATTAAAGGACAAAATTGGACAAAACTAAAAAATTAAAAGAGAAAATGGGCTGGGCCCAATTAGCCTAAAAAATAAAAAAATATGGGCTTAGGCTTAGGTTTGGGCCTGGTTTTATGTTATTTTTTTAAATTGTTTGGCCTATTTTTTCTCAGCCTATGATAAGGTTTAATTTGGAGCCTAAGTTACTAAAATTCCTTTACCAAAGTTAAATATTATGATATTAGGTGAACTATTTAGGAGTTTCTTCTCATGCTTGGCTTCTATGTAGTTTCCTTTGGGCCTTTGGCCTTGTCCTTATATGAAAAAATAAAAAATACAAATACAAATGAAAAATAAAAAGCTGAAAGGGATGAATCCTAAAAGCTTAATGAGTAAATAAAATAAAATATAATTAATTACAAATTGAGAAGGCACACACATATATATCTAATACTTATATATGATTTTTAAAATGGAATATGCTTTGTATATAGAAACATTCATCCTTAATATACCTCAAGACATTTCCTTATTTTAAAATCTTAAATGAATCAAATGTCAATCTTTCAAAATATAAATGAACATACATGCATAAAGGATCATGACATGTTTAGTGGACAAAACATTTATGCTAGAAAGCCAAGGGTTATCTCTCCTAACTAATTATGCATATCAAATTGAAGTTAGAGAATCACTCAACTTAATTGAACCAAAGTTAGAAAATTATTCATTCCCATTGAATTGAAGTCAAGATATTATTTGTCTTGACTAAAATGATGCTAGGGGCAAGAATCCATCTTAACTGAACTAAAGCTCCACACTAACTAATCAAATGTATCATACTGAAGTCAAGGGAATTCTTGACCTTAACTAATGAATATATCTTGTGTAACTGGCTTGTTAATAGTTCAATTGAACTTATATATCACATTTCAAAGGTGTATAATGGTGTTTAGTCCCATATATTATTTATGATTCCAAAAATATACATTTAACATAAAAAATGCATGACAGAGTGGCATATCAATTGCTCTCACCAAGTCAGAAGCAGAAGTAACCAAGTCAAAAGCATATCAATTGCTCTTATAGTATAAAACACATATGCTTTCTATCATAATATATGAACTAAAGCACATAAATTTTCAAAAGTGAGTATATATATAACATATTAGTCATTTATAAGTCAAAACTATTTTTAACCTACAAATATTCTGTAGACATAATTAAAATAACAATTATATGATGGAGGTGGAATACAAAGAAAACCAAACTCACTAGAGGTGTACGTGGGTCGGGTCGGGCAGGGTTTTGGCCTTGCTCGATGCCCGACCTGATTTTAAAAGGGCTTCAAAATTGAAGCCCGATGCCTGGCCCTTAGCCCGACCTGGCCTGGCCCAATTTAATATTGGGCGGGGTTGGGTTAAATCGGGTGACCCAACATTTTTTTATTTATTATAAAAATTATAAAATAATCTTAAAAAAAGAAAATTTTTATATAAATCTTTATAAAATTACATTTTATTTTTAAAAAATTAAAATTTTGATATAAATCTTTATAAAAAAAAATATTTTTATTTTTTTAGACTTAATTAGACAATATATCTTTTATGGCCAACCTAAATTTATTATTAAAATTATAAAATAATACTTAAAAAAGAAAATTTTTATATAATTTTTTATAAAATTATATTTTATCTTTACAAAGATTAAAGTTTTGATATAAATCTTTATAAACAAATATCTTTTAAAAAAATAAAATTATTTTTCGGGTCGGACCGGGTCGGGCCAACATAGCCCTAAAGGTTGGCCCGATACCTGGCCTGGCCCGGTTTTGTGGCCTACCCTAGTCTTAAATTTTTTTTTAAAAATTTTTTATGCCCAACCCAACTCGGCTCGATTTGGCCGGGTAGGGCTGGGCCCACCGGGCCAGTGAACACCCCTAAAACTCACTGCCAAATCTTATATAAGAACTAATAGTAAGGTCTTAGACATCCTAGAGCCAAATATTCATTACACTTTCATATGAACATATTGACTTAATTAGCCCTAAAGTTCTAAAATTCCTATAAATCCATAGTACATTATAGGAAATCTAACTCCAAACTTGTTTCCAACTTGTTATCCATAATTTATAACATGAGATCAATTTACATTTTAGGGTTAGAAATTGGAAAAAATGAAATCAAAGTTATCATTTCACAATTTGAAACCATAAGAATGAAATCCATACTTTAAAAATGATAAATCAAACCTCAATCATTGTTGGGTGCCTCCAAAAATGAATGGGTAACATTTAGAGTGAAGGCTCAATTACCTAATAGAGAAAAACTTTATAGATGATAAAATAGAGAAAATCACATAAAACTTGCCTGAATCCTTGAAATATTTAAGAGCAATATTGGCTTACCATAGTTGTATCTTGAATGGGGAAAAAGAAGAGAGGATATAGTGAAATTTAGGCCAAAAAAGTTTAAAACTTGTAAGACTTTTATGACATTTTAATTGAAAGGTTTGTGAAAATTGCATTTTTACTCCAAATTTCAAAAATGACATTTTGGCCCACCTTAAATTTATAAAATTATACTTTTGCCCTTCCTAATATTTTAGCCCGTCATTTCAACCTTGCAGACTTCTGGAAAACAGCCTTCTTTCCCTATGGAGAGGTGGGGAATCTACTTAATAGGATTGGGGGTGTTGTTTAGGAGATTGGGATTCAGTTTCTTGAAATGGAGACCCATTTTACATTAAACAAGAAATTTAAGGATTCAGTTTTTCATAAAATGAGGATTCAGTTTCACAAAATGGAGATTCAGTTTAGGGAACAAAGCTCTCAGGTTACATCTACATAAGACTTGATAGATGACTAATTTTACAATTGAGATAAAATACTTGCTTCCACTTGAAATACACATTTCTCAATGTCCTAAAATGAGTTAAAAATATTTTTTATTTTCCTAAAATTGGTGTCATCACGCTGTTGTTATATTCTTAGAAGAAGCTTACCAAATTTATATAGAAAATTTAGCTATACTTCATCCTCTTATAATAATAAAAAAACTAATTTTTTTCCTCTTAAAATATTCATTTATCTATTCTTATATTAAAATAATATCTATTTTAAAGTTCTTAAAATTAGATCATCATAGTTATAAAGTTTTTTAATAAAATTATGATATATGGGACTATACTGTTCAATTTTTTTTATTTTTATTAGAAAATCTAATAGCAAATATTTTAAAAAATTCATCTAAGTCTTAGCCCAATAAATAATATTAATATATCAAGCCAATAGATTTTGGTAGCTCACATGACAGTGACTTCCATCCTTAAGATGGATATGAACTCTATGTTAATGGTTTAAATCTCTATTATGCCCTTTTTCCTTTTCTTACTTCAAAAGTTTATATTTTCTTCCAAAAGAAAAAGATAATAATTCCTTAATATTTAATTGACAACCGCCTTTAAAATATATGTAAAATTGAGATCTATCTCTATCCTCACCCCTTCTTCTTCTCTTATTCTCAAAGTTTTGATACTTTGTTTATTTAAAAAAAAAGGAACAATAATATTGATTTCTCCAATATTTAATTGATATGTATCCTTAATACAAATATTCAACAAAGAATATTGACAACTCTTTAATATAACAAATCAGGATCAACTTCCACTTTATTTTTCTTGTCTTTTTGATAATTATTATGTAAGGGACAAAAACAAGGTTCATTGCTCATCATAATTAGGTGTGCCATTCAAAGACCAATGGTGAAAGGCACACCAATAGTTGGTAACCATGAGCTCCCAGCAAGAAAGCTATCAACAGTGAAGTGCAAGGCCTTAGATGCATCAATCACATGGTAACCCTTCCACTTCACCCTATTTGCAGTGGAAGAACCAGGCCCTATGTTTGCATACTCAGCATAATACAAAGTATCCAAGGCAAAATTACCACTCCACTCCATCCAGCCTGCTGGGTTAATCAAACTATCAAGGAAAGTCTTCAAGTAAACCGTTCTTGAATATTTCTTCCATGGCCTTCCAAGGTACACCTTCAAATTCGTAGTGAAAAGGATAAAAAGCCCGCCAACAAAAGTTAGCTATAGGAGTTAAGAGTTTGTTATTCAGTTATTCAGTTACTTAGCTTTCCTTGCTATAAAACTCTGTTGTTGAGGCTTTACTTTGTAATCAATTACTGATTCTAATAAGATTATCATCTGTCCATCATCTTGAAATCCCACGTATCCATTCTTTCTGTTTTCAAACCTTTTATCAAACCATTACATGGTATCAGAGCTTCACGATCATGGCAAGCTCTGCTGTTGAAAACTCAACTCAAGAAAACACAAATCCAAGTTGTGGAAATGCAACAAAAGCTTCGGTTTAAACCTTTAGCAATCTAGTATCAATTAAACTGGAAGAACACAACTTCCTTCCATGGAAGTAGCAACTCAGTGCAACTGTAGTGGGATATGAGCTAGAAGAATATCTACTGGGAGACTAACATATTCCTCTAAAGTTCAACACAAAAGAAGATGAACAATACCAAAAAAATCAATCCTGAATTTCATTGATAGAGAAAACAAGATCAGTTACTGTTATCTTGGCTCTTGTCATCTATGTCCGAAGGCATGCTCTACAGAATGGTAGGCTGCACACATTCATATCAAGTCTGGGAACGGCTGGAAGTTTTCTTTGCCTTTCAGAATCATGCAAAGATCAAGCAACTTAAAACTTAGTTAAGAACTACAAAGAAGGGTGATCTTTCTATAAATGACTACTTGTTAAAGATCAAGAAGATAGTAGATGCATTAATATCAGTTGGCTTTCCAATCTCAGTAGCAGATCACGTTGATGCAATTTTTGAAGGCCTCCATCAAGATTATGACAGTTTGATTACCTTTATGAATACAAGAATTGAACCGTATACAATCACTAAAATTGAAGCCATTCTTTTGTCTCAAGAAGATAGAATTGAGAAGCATAAGAAGGAGATGGATATAGTCTCTGCTCACATGGCATAGATTAATTAAGGATCAAATTGGAAGAATAATGGCCAGCATAAGCCAACCATGCTTAACTATAATCAGAATCAGAATTTCAACAAGCATTTCCAACCAAATAGGCATAGTAGCAGGGGTCGTGGTAGAGTAAACAAGGGAAACAGGCCTCAATGTCAAGTGTATGGAAAACTTGGTCATGAGGCTTGGAAACGCTATCACAGGTTTGATCTTGCCAACCAGAACTTCAAGCTCTCATAATAATTTTCATGCTGATTGCCAACACTCAAATGAA